>JAWWML010000052.1:9004705-9046458 GCA_035047165.1 Ormyrus rosae | reverse complement strand
GCAATTAGTCCCCTTTAGCGAGAAGAGAAACAGTCATAAAGAACGGCGGTCCCAAAATAAATTAGGCAGGCATAATTTTTAACTCTCCGGGCAGAGCTCGCCTGCGATTTCCTTGGCTAAATCCCTTAACTCTCGAGGATGCTCCTTGAAAATACGAATAATGGCAGGAATTTGCAAACTACGAGGCGGGAGCGAGCGACGGCGGAGGCGTACGCGCGGGGATACAGCCAGACCTGTGGGAGAGAGAGAGATAGAACGCAAGATCGGCCCGAGGGTTGCGAGCGCTGAAACAGTAGCGCCCGCCGCGGAGCATAAATCAACATTACTCTGTATTAAGGTGAAGTTCGCGGCGCCACAACCTCTCACGCGCCGCAGAGAGAGAGAGAGAGAGAGAGAGAGAGAGGCAAAGGTGAACACGACTGTGCCACTGCTTACAAGAGCCCCGGCTCTCTTCATTGAACTTTCGAGTTACTTGCCTTGTACACAGAGCCTCGCGCCACTTGGAAATTTTTGCCTAGTTGATGCATGCCGCTCTTGGGGCGGACTGTAGGTCATGCCTTTTTTGCTCCGTCATAATTTCAGCTGGTTTATATTCATGCAAGTAGTGATAAGAGTTTGCTCAGTTCTTGGCTTAAAGTTTTACCAACACTAGTTTTTAATAATTTTCAATACTATAATTAAAGAGTTTCTAATGATGAAATGGACTGTTTTTGCCTCCAATAAACAAGCCTCCTTCCACCCGCCCCTCCCATCTCGCCTTTCAGACTTCCTCGTCACGAAAGCACGCCCGCACAGAAAAAGCCCGGCCAGCTCGCAAAAGAGTTTCCTTCGCCTCGAGGCAGCGAACCACAACCGGCCACAACCCCGCGGGGTCGAAAGGGATCCTGGCCCGCGATAACACGGAGGCGGCCAAAGCCCGGGGAAGCCTTTGGACGGGGCGGGGGGGAGGAGAAGGCGGAGGCTGGGAAGATAGGCAAGACCCAAATCCTTGAGCTTAACTAATACCCGTATGAGTTACGGGCCTCGGCGCCCGCTAATTCCGAATAAATATTCGGAATACAGATTATGTTAATCGCCCCCCGGGTGGATGCAAATTAGACGGGCCGAGGCGCGAGCCAAGCCGACTCTCCGCCGGGCCGACGAGACGCCCGCAAAAAAGCCCGGGGAATCGTCATCTGCCCACGCCGCCGCTGACTTTGAGAAACGATCGCGCCTTGGGGAGAGCTCGGCCGCCGTTGCCCCCTTATGTAACGGAGAGCTTGTTACAAGTCCGCGCGGGACGGGGGAGCGCGGAAATTTCCGATCAATTAATTTGACGATTGATTTAGATGTTTGAGAGAGGCGGGAATCGTCTTTTCGCGAAGGAGGAATGGTAGGGGGTACTTGGGGATTGACTTTGAAGGTGGAGAATTTTTGATGACTTTTTCCGTTTGCGTGTCGCGGGAAAAATAAAGGTTGAACGTCTTCTTTGAGAGTCCGAGAGAAAAAATTTTAATCGTTTCGCTAAAAAATGGAGTTTTATAAATTAGGAGCACGGATATTTAAAGTTTGTGTGTTTACGATAAATGATAAATAAATCGAATAATATCGGATTTGAAAATTAAAGTGCTAGAAATACGGAAAGGAGGAACAAGGATAGGATCCGAGAATACCGCGGCAGCAAAACAATTGTGCAAGTGATTAAAGCTCCCGCTCTCGCTCAAATCATTTTCCCAACCAATTAAAATCCGTGCAAATCGTCCGGAGAGGGACTGCTGGAAGATCGGCAAAAATAAATTTCCGCGACTGCGAAATTCTTTCTCAGACTTAGCATGCAGCCGGGATGGAAGAAAAGCCCCCGAGCTGCCGGTTTTAATCGAGCATCTCCCTCTCTCTCTCTCTCTCCCCGGCGGGCACAAACAAAAATCCATCGATCTCAATAAGAAAAGCCGCGTGACGTTTGACGTATCCGCGGACGTATACATAAGCGCATATCAGGGCGCCGTGCAAATTCCCCGCAGCGACTATGAGCCTCTCTCTCTTTCTGCGGCAAGAAATCGCGGATTCAAGGCAGTACCGGCGTGCTCTCATTAGTCATTTCAGATATGCCTGCGATAGCGCAGAAACGTGCGTGCGCGCATTCTCCTATTCCCCGCGTCTCTCTCTCTCTCTCTCCTTCTCTCCTCTCCGAGGATCTCGACTCGCCGATCGGCGCTCTCCGCCGCCGCGGAGGAAGAAAGAGGAGGACTGCCTGCAAGTAGCTGCTATCAATCAATGTTGCCCGTCCGACGGTAAAACAATACGATGTTGCCTCCATAATTGACGGGAATCCATCATCGGCGTTTCGCGAGATGTGCTGCTGCTGCTCTCGCTTTCTAAATGCCAGGCTGAGGGAACTTTTCTCCGGGACGGGAGAGAGAGAGAGGACGTTTTTCTTGCGGGCGCGCGCGCGCGACTCCGCCGACTAACAACTCGCGCGCTGCCCCGCAAAAAATCGGCTTTTATGCTAAGTGCCTGCCGAGCAGTCGCGCCAACCTCGCCGGCCATTTGAATAGAATGTCATTTCGCCCGCTGGGAGCAGTTTCTTGCCCGCGGTTAAAGCGACTATCGACGAACCCCGATGAAGGAATTATCGACGAGCGAATATTACCGAGCGGGAAAAAAGCTGCGCCCCTCGATATTCAGCGGTAATTGACTAATTTTTCTCTACGCCGCAGACCGACATTGGAAATTCAAATTCCGCCTGTTTTTTTTTAATTACTTTTAACGGATATAGAAAGACGCTGCGTCCCGCGAATGCCATTAGAAAGCCGAAACTTAACTGATTGAATCGTTCGGGCAGAATCGATAATTTTCCATAAAAAAGAAGGAGATTACAGGCTTTGGCGGCATTTTTTCCCTCTCTCCCCCTTTCTCCATTCTCCGGCCTCTAATTTCGAATCATAATCAGAATTCCAGCGCTCGGAATCGCATGAATAGAGACAATGGAGCTAATTCTAATCGAGCGTCCGTTCACCGCTTCGTCGATTTTTGCCCCCGCCGGCGATATCCGCTCCCTCTCTTTCTCTCTCCCTCGTTCAGGCCGATTTCCTTATACACAAACGCGGAGCGCCGGCCATCCGTCAGTCGTCGCTTCGCCGACAAACGCCGGGGTCCGGCGCATACGTGTATGTTCTCTTAAATCGGCTGTCAAGGTGCCAGGCGTCGATAAATATCCGCGGGACTGACGCGCCTCGCTGGGAGCGCGTCTGCCACGATTTGCGACAGGGCGCCGTTAAAAGGTCTTAGCAGTTCCCTCTCGGAAAGCCGATCGATTCTCTCTCTCTCTCTCTCTCTCCCTCTCTCGGCGGAGGCTCGCGCATTTCCGAAGAACAGAGCCAATCTCAATTTTCCTCGGTTGCGGTCGCGCGCAGGAGATGTGGGGAGAGCAAGAGAGAGAGAGAGAGAGAGAGAGGAGAGGAGATGGCTTGTGCAACGCGAGAGGCATCCTGAGTTATGACTTTCGCAGGCGGAATGAAGCGCTCTGGCGCTTACGCGCGGGAAATTTATGCGACGCTTCGCTTCTGCTGAAAGAAGGCGTTCTTTGTTTTGAACAGTCGCGGCTCTGTGGGGTTGTTCGATTTTAGAGCCCGGGAGCTCGCCTCGTTGCCGTATCGTTTGCAATTAATTAAGAGAGCTTTATTTATCATTTTTAATTGGCTCGTTTTCGTTTTAGATTTCGACTCTGTTTTCGGAAAACAAGGAAGCAAGAGGCTCGGATAAACAATCCCTTTTACTTGCTCGATATAAAACCGAAATTAAAGGCAAAAAAACCTGGGTTTTTTTTTTCAGTTTTCGAATAAAGTAAGTATTTGTTCTGTCAGCTCGTTAAACGGTCAGCCACTTTTCCGCCTGGAAAAATATTGTGATAAATAATATCTAATATTTTTAATGAAAGGTTACGAAATTCACAATTTAGATAAACAAAACTGCGACAAAATTGCACAAATGGAGCACCGCTTATAGGAATGACAAATGATAAATAAAACTTTTTTGAAGTGAACGCTAACGTTGAATGAAGCGGTCAAACGAATAAATACGATTTTTATTAGACTATCAATTGAATGCAATATAAACCAAGAGAACAAAGTTCCAGTCATTACCGAAGAATTTGACAATACGTCAGGCCAATGACTCAAGGGGAAAGCACAGCTCCGCGGCGCAGCATTCTAAACTCGAGCAGCCCCGCGGAGAGAATTATAACAGTTAATCCTCGCGCATTGTTTCCATTTTTAACCTCGGTAACGGTGACATTTTTTTTTCTCCGCGTCGCGCGGCTCGCTTTTACCGTTCGTCCGTCGGCGCATACGCAATTCTTTCGCGCATCCCATACTATATACTGTATATCCCGCTTTGGTATAAATGAATGCGCGCCTAACCTAGGCGTGTCGGACAAACCCCTTTTGCGACGCAGCGCCGACACAATTAGAAATAAATTCCGCCGCCGGTAACAAATAGCGAGCGATTTCTTCCCTTTTTCGCGCTCGCGCGGCACTCTTCTGCCTCTGTCTCCGTCGTCGCTCCTTGCGCTTGCGGATCGGGTGTCCCTTGTACGCGTCCTTCCACTCACCGCAACTGATTCTGCCCTCGCTCTCTCTCTCTTTCTCTCGGTGTTGAGCTTGAGGTCGTTGCTTTACAGCCGCGACAGAGAAGAGGCTATTTGAATCGAGCCAATTCTGCTCGTTGTGGAAAGACGTGGACAATGTACTCCTGGAAAATAGTGCCTTTTTCGGAGCTGCGTTTCGTAAGGATTTCTTCATCGATAAAGGATCGTTTCTTTTATTCTCTAGAGACTTTGCGTCTTGGATTATTTCATTGCACAATGCATTGTGCTCCGCAGCTGGCCGCAATATATTTTTTTCATCAAAGTGGAATACATTGCTCGGCTAGAAAATAAAATTAACCGGAAAGAATCAGTTTATAGAATTATTCCGGCTGGAAACTGAAATTTTTATTCAAAAACACGCTAATAAACAAAAATAATAGCAAAAGGAAAAGCGGCGAGCTAATACGTAACCGCATAATAGATTTTCAGAAAGGAATTAAGGCGCCCCGGAGGTCGGAGGGGGCAAAAAGAGGCGCAAATTTGCCGTAAAAATAAATTAGAATAAATCTCGCGGCCGGAAGGAGGAGCGAATTAAGGTGCGCGCTGCGCCCACGGCACCGTGAAAATGCATTTCGATAGCCTGTTCCTCTCTGGCCTCCCCCACCCCTCCCTTCAGCCGCGCGAGAGCCGCGCCGAAAAACCCACCTCTCGGGGAAAATTCTCGTTGCGCCTCGTGGAAGAGCTGCCGGCTGACGGGGGAGGGGACAAATACATTTCCATAACTTTGCATACATGTTTTGATAATTGGACGGCGCGGCGACGGGACGCTGCACGCCCGCCTATTATTAATGGTACCTGGAGCCGGGAAGATGGGCGCGAAATGTATACGCCAGAGGATCCGCGTATTATACGCGAAAAGCAAGAATTAAGAGCGTCATTAATGCCGCATTGTTTTCCGCGTTTCCTATATTTTGCATATTATACGCAACAAAGCATCGGCGGAGATTAAGAGCCCGCCTTTAAATAATGCATTCTTCGCCGCTTTATTCTAAGATTGTGAGGTTATCGCGCTCTGTAGAATTCATTTGTTTTCTTACTGTCAAAACGATAACTATCGAATAGTATTATTTAATAGCGATAACGACACTATAATTTTCGGTGAAATTGTTTTTCGCAATTAATTTTCGGCCAATAAATTTATCGTCCAGAAAAATAAATTTCCCTTTATCTTCGCAAAATTTAATAAGTAAAGTATATAAGCGAAGAATCGATCGAATCAATTATGAAATGGAATCCCAAATTTGAAAATCGCAACATAAATTCCGCGGCCGCGCACCAGCGCAAAAAGTGCTTACGGCAAGAACAATAATTGTTTCACCGTTTCGTTTATTATTTAGCCGAGCGATCCTTGATTCCGCGGCGTCGTAAATCACCGCGAGCCGCGGTAATGGAGATTTAATCTCGATGCAGGCGCGTATACGCAAAAATGCGATCGTTAACTGGAGAAATACGAAGCTCTCTCTCTCTCTTGCGCCTCGCGCACCGCGCACATATTGCCATAAATCCCCCGAACGCTTCTCCTTCGAACGACACGCGTTCGACCCTGGCGTTTCGCTATCTACAACTATATCCCTTCGTTCTGCAAATATACCATTAAGGAGAGCCTTGCATCCAGAATACGGGAAAGAAAGAGAGACAGAGAGAGAGAGAGCTTCCAGGGCGGCCTGGAAAAAGGGACTCCGCCGGTACTCGAAGCAGCTCTCTCTGGGCGCTACTGTAGCTATAAATTTCGGCCGGAGGGAAAAGAGAGTGGCGATATCGTGGCCCTGGCGTTCGCGTATAATAATGCGCATGATGCAGTGCTTTCCAGCGTATTCTTGGCAAGGAGTCCTCTCTTTTCTGCGTTTGCCCGCCGACGGCGGCGGAAAAGCCCGCCCGCGGGGGGCGGCCGGCTCTCTGCTCTCTCTCTCTCGCAGTAGCGGCGATACGGCGCGTATACACACCCGGAGGAAGACGTACGCCTCGCGCACAAAGCGAGAAAGAGATAGATACAGCGGCAGCTCGCCAGTGAAGGAAGTCGGAGACAGTGATAAGAAGAATGAGAGAGAGGAGGAGAATGATGGCGCTGGAGCGGCGAGGAGAAAAAAAAGAAGGAGAGCTCCGGCAGGAAGGAGAAATAAGAAAATGCGCCAGGCAGGCGGGGGGGAGTATGAGTTCTTGGCTGTTGTGCGCTCTCCAAAACTCTCGTATCTCTCTTCATCTGGCCGTTTTTTGCTCGGCGCTGCTGCTGCCTCCTCCTACTTCTTCTTCTTCTTCTCTCGCGCGCGGCTCCGCCAGTAGGTCGGTATATCCGTCGCGAGCTGAATCAGGCTCTAGAGAAAGAGATGGCTTGCGTCCCGCCGACCAAAGCAAATATTTGGAGCCTCGCCACTAAAAATTCGAGCGAGCCAACAGACGAGTTGATTTGTTTTCCTGCGCGCACGCACGCACACACACACACATTCGCTCGCTCAGCGGCGGCTCCGGCATTCTCCTTTTTCGCGAGCTCCCTCCCCCGTCGCTGTATACCGTTGCTCCTCCGAATTCCCCCCTTTTGCACGCCTCTTCTCGCGCCCGCGAATATGAGCGAGGGAATGGCCGTCTCGCCCGAGTTCCTTATCTCCGCGCGTCTCTCTCTCTCTTCGGCTGGCGGTTTTTTTTATCGGGATAGAGCTTCCCTCCCCGTCGTCGAAGTCTGCGGCCGATGCTGAGCAAGCTTCGCCATTTTTTTTCTCCGCTTTTTTTTTTGGCCCCGCTATTTCTGCCTCCTTCTTGCGCGCCCTCGCCGCGCGCTCTCGAGGACACGTATTTTATGAAATGCAAATTTTTCCGCTCCCATATCTCATGCACGGCTTTATCGAACTCGCCCCAGGGGCTGCGCGATGCCGACGGCGGCGGCGGCGGCGGCGGCGGCTGCACGCATGCTTCAGAGTTATATTTCGCTTTATCAGCGTGACTTCTTCCTGTGAGCTTTCCTTCTTTTTTTTTTTCTTCTTTTTCTTTGTTTGGGTTCGTTGGCTTGTCTGATTTTAAGAGGGCTCGGAAGTCGATTGCTTTCCGATTGAATAATAAATCGGATTGATGGCTTTCTGGGGACCGTTGCTTACTCTTAGACGTATAGTTTATGGATGGAATCATTATTCAGAAGTTTAATTATTTTGTTTCAAATAAAATCGTCAAGAAAATTAAAAAGTAAATAAAACACTAAATAAATAAAATCAGAGGTTAAAAATTATGAGGCGTCCTCCCCGATACATCAGCAGTTATACCTTCCTCCGAAGAATGTTAATTGCGTAAAAAATTTGAGCGGAAGTAACGGTCTGGCAATGAAAGAAAAAGAAAGAAATGAAATGCGAACATCGAAAGAGGAAGTTCCCCGATCAGCGGCTCATATAGTACCATAACGGCGCTTCTCTTTCACTCTCGCTCTCCGCGCCGCCTTATATGCACGCTCGGTAAACTCGGCTCCTTCGCCACACCCAAGTGTATCGCTACGCAGAAGCGGGACAGGAGAAATAGAGAGAGAGGGAGGGAGAGAGTCTCGATGCGTTCGTGCGCAACGCGTGAAATTAATTAGTTAATTAAGGCAGACCGCCGCGAGCTCGCGTCTCTGTCCATCCAATTAAATAGCAGCTACGTTATGAGCTTCGGCTCTCTGACGATTGCCAACTGTACAGTATTCCTCTCTTCACCTCGGTTCGCTTGCTCTTGTCAAGCGCGCGAGCTGATGCTCTCGTTATGTCATATCGATATATGCTATTCCCCTCTCGGTGAAGTCTAATGAATGAAAGTAGGCCTGCTGATTCACAAGTTTATCATTTTTTTATCTCAAGACTGCAGTGATATTTTGTAATAAAATTTCTTGATTACGATCTCTGATTAACAGGGACGTATTATTGAAAAAACTATTAATAAGTAACTTATAAAAATATTCTCTATTTTCCAATAACACGTCAAATATACTCTTAGAAACTGAGTGATTTTACTAGCTCGTTGTTAATCAATGTAAAATGAAAAACATCATGTGTGCAGTACCCTTGCATCTCCACACGATTAATTAATCCGAAATAAACGATACCTCCCACGCGGTAATGAAAGCATTAGTGCTCTCGGTAGCCATTGAAAGTCGTCGATAAAAAAAATCAGCGCAAAACACGTGTACATTCACGTGTTCGTTAGCGCCTGGTTCTCTCTCCCACTCTCTCTCTCCCATAGGCAGCACACAAGAGCCGCGAGGCGCTAACGAACCGATTAATGTGCGCGGCGTCCCGGCCGTTTCTTCTAAAGTCTTTTTTATCCCCCGCGCGAATCTCTCTCTCGCCGATCGCGCACAGCGGCACACGTCGAGACGTGAGTTATGGCGAGCGCGCACCCGAGGCCCTTTTCTTCAATACTTTGTCTCCGCGTCGTCAAAGAGGCGCTAATGAGATCCGCCGGTTTTTGCTCTCGCCGGCCGGGAGCGGGCGACAAAACGTTTCAATTTCCGCGAACTGATTTCATTTGTTGGTGCTCTTGCTCGAAAGTGATTTCCAGACAGTTTTTCCCGGCCGGGACTCGTTCTGGCGTGAATTGCGTTTTGTAGAAAGTTTTCCGCGGTGCTTTTCAATTAGAATATTTTAATTAACTATTTTATCGACTACCGTTCAAGATTAACAAACACGCGTACACGTATAAAAATCCACAACTCTTCGAAACTTTACGAGTCATTTATCGACTCTCCAAAATTTGCCCACACCGGCCATAACTCCGCTGTCCGGCGAAGATCGACTGCGCGCGTCCGTCGAAATTCGCGTCGCTCTGGCGAAGGGGGGGAACGCAGCGCGCGGAAAAAAAGCTCTCGGCCGCTCGTCTCCGCGAAGCGTGAAGAGATCCGTATACGTATATATGAAAAGGGTCGCTCGGGTAGGTGGGAGTCGGAGGCGCGTGCACGGAAGCGCGTGTCTTCGTTGTCGGTTGGCGACGGCGGCGGCGGCGGGCGGTGGCGGCGCGCGGTTTAAAACGGGCCAAACGCCCGTGCAGAGAGCGAAAGAGCGGGAGAGAATCGCCGGAGCGATTTGTCCCGTCTGTTAATTAGTGAAAAAACGGAGTATGAATCTCGAGCGATCGTATATTACCGTGCCCGTAATGGATGGGATTACAGCTGCTGTGTTAAATTAAACCGAGAGCGGCGACTCTCTCTCTCTCTCTCTCTTTCCCTCTTGCTCTTTCGCTCTACCTATATCTGCATGCCATGGCGTACAGACGGAAAGAGAGAGAGAGAGAGAGAGAGAGGAGAGGCGGTCGCTGGCTGGCTCGCGCATGCAGGGCTTCCCCTGACTATATATATGTATATATATATGCGCTGTACCCGCGCGCATTGAGTACAGTTAGCTATGTGCACCGCCGCCAGAGGAGGCCCGCGACTGCACCGCGATGAAAGAGAGTGCTCCGGTGTACCAGCCCTAAAGCTTCTTTTATTTCTGACTTGTTTCTTCCTTAATCATCTTCCTTTACCTTTGCAGACGAATCAATTCGAAGCTCGTCGAATTGATCGTCTTAATTTCGGCTGGATTTCTTGTTTCGATTCTTTTTTCTCAAAATAGTAGATTGGTATTCTCGTTAATCGTTAGATGGATACAATATAATCTTAATACGTCACGTTTAATGTACAATAACGCTGTCTGGGGTTCAAAAAATATTCTTCTTATTTTTGTAACATTTATTAATATAATAAAATATTTATGTGTAAATAAATAGAACACTTTCTTTATTTACCGCAGTACAATGAAAGTAGACCGAAAGACGTCGAGTTCGGTTCCGGAGGACGGATTTCGTGAATCTTTCCCTTTTCCAATTACGACCCTCCACCTTCCGGGGGGGCGAACCAATCGCTTCCTCACACTCGCACCCAATCCCCATACATCAAAATAATTGTTCACCTCCCAAATAAGTCAAAGCCCTCAGATTCAATAAACCAAAAGAAAAATGACGGGCAATCGGAGGCCCCGACAAAAAGCAACAGCCCCGCCATTTCTTCAGCCGATATCTTGACCCCGGACGGAATGTTTCTTTGTTTTCCGGGGTATATCTTTGATCCCCGGGTGCTTCGTCCTGGTCCGCGCGATAGATCACCGGTTATCTGGAGAGGACAATTAGGCCGGCTCTCTCTCTCTCTCTCTCTCTTTCTCCGCAGCGTCGCTGGAAGTGAGGGAGCGAGAGAGGCTCTCCGGACAAATCCCCCTTTATCTGTTCGAACGTGCGGTGGCTGGGCGCAAGACAGAGACGGAGCTCTCTCTCTTTCTCTCTCTCTCTCTCGCCCGGAGAGTTTTCTTCTTCCGTCGACGTGCGAGAGAGCGAGAGAGAGAGAAAGAGGAGAGCAGTGCGCAAGCTCCTCCGGGGGGGTAGGCGGGGGGAGGGGGCGGAAAAAGGGGGTTGGCGCTTGCACACGCGGGGCTGAAGTCGAGTGGAGGAGCCGGGCGGTGTGGGGGAGAGCGCCCGGGAAAAGAAGAAGAGCGAGCGCGCGGAGGCAAGGAGAGATAGATTACTCCGCCATTCTTGCAATTTCCCTGTCGTATCGAAGCTCGTAAATTCCCGGTGAAATATGCGAAGGGGCGCCTGGTGCGGGCAGCAGCAGCACGCTGCCTCTCTCTCTCTCTCACTGCCACCCTCTCGACCCACCTTCACCCGGCTAGTCTGCACACCCTCTCTCTCTCTCTCTCTCTGTGCGCCCAGAGCGTCTACGTCTGCTAGACGCGCGCCGAATCACCTTTGCTTTGGATTTAGACGAGGCGATGCGATAGCTGCTGTGCGACGTGTGTGGGGGATGGATTGCGAGTGTTTGGATGGGCTGCGAGCGGCTTTATTGATTTATGCCCCGCTTGCCGGTCATATTGATTTTCGTCGCCTCCTCCGTGTGTCTATGATATTGTAATGCTTTTTCTCGAAACCAGCGGGGAACGCGGCCCTTTCGGCTGCTTTTATTTCTTTTCCAAAGCCTCGGCTAAGTATTGTAATAGTATTATGAGCTTCCAGAGTAAATAAAGAAATACAGTCGAGCTGAGAAAATAAAACTTAGCGTCTAGCGGTATAATTCTATTGAAATGAAGTTATATGCGACTGAAATTTATTTGCTGGTTTTCATTGTTAATTTAAATTAAAAAATAAAGCTGGTGTTTATTTTTAAATTATGTGAACACGATTCTTTCGTGACTCAGAAAAAATTAACTTGAAGTAATTCTTTCTAAATAATCACATCAGGAAAGAATCGTTGATAAAAGTAAAACATATGCTGATGTAATCAGTTTACGAAGAAATTCCTAAGCCATTTCTGAATAAATTACTCCAATTCTATTTTTATTAATCGTTAAAAAAAAGGTGCTTCACGTTTTTCAGTTGTTTTGAAACTTCGCTTTGTTATTCGCCAATCGAGTATATTTACTCAGCCTTATTGAAACCAGAATACAAACAGCGCTATCGTACCTGTTCAAAGTTTTCCATTATAAATGATTTCACAGCCGACCGAAGCTCCCGAGAAGCCGCGATTACAAAACCAGAAAAGCGCGCTCTAGAAAATCATTATATCCCGAACCCGCTTGATTTCCGGTAAGAGCTAAGTATATACCGGCGCCCAATGAGGTCATCGAAGACGTCGCGAGAAAAAAATGCCAAAGTTAGTTCTGGCTCGTATTAATAGAGCTCTCCTCCGCGCTATATAATGCGTCAACACTACCTTCGTCGTTCGCTATATAGAAGCGCGCAAAACCGTACGGCGCGGTGTCGATATTTTCGGAGCCCGACACCCCGCCTGAATCATGAGCAAATATAATAAAGTTCGCGTCGCCCTTTAATTCACATCGGCGCGGCGGACCGCAATCGCGCAATCCAGCGCAAGCAAACTGCGAGATCGTTTGCTCTCTCTCTCTCGGGTCTCTCGAGACTCGTCGACGCGGACGAGCTCCGTCTTTCTCGATCTCTCGTGGAACGAAGGCGCTTCGAGACAGCGATTTGGCGCATGCGTGGGATGTATTTAAAAAATGACTGCTACCTTCGGCCCCTCTTTTTTTGTACAAGTGGCGAACACGCCCGTAAGGAATTATGCCGCCCGTCTTTGCGGGTCATTCGTTTCCTTTCTTCTCCCTTGGTTCTTTTTTTTTTCTGGCGTTCTTTTTATTTTCTCGCCATATATTTCGCCGTACTCGTTTCACGGGGTATTGGCACGAAAAAAATGGGGAAACTGATAACTGGAGAAAATTCGAATATATCGTTGTAGGATCTAAGATCGATGTCCAAGTAATTCTGCATGAGATGTATAATGATTTTAGGCCAATTTTGAGTATTTAATAAAAGCAGTTCTTTATAAGTTATCTTTTACACAATATAAATAAATAATTAATTAGAATCTTTTGCATTACTAAATGCCAATTAGAAAACAATTTACTACTTTTAAAATTCTACACTTTTTCGATGAATATTGTTGAAAATAAACTAGCAGATCTCTGGCTTGAACAATAAATTAAATTAAACAAAAGATTATTTTAAATTCTTCGACGCTGATTATTATTCCGCCGATAAAAGGCCAAAACCTTTTTCTCCCAAGGGACACTACATCAAACGGAAGCTCATTCGGAATGATTCTCCTTTTATTGCATGTCACATCTGATTTTCCTTCCCCGTCACTTCTCGCAATCATTCCTTGCCCCGGGCGACGTATCCGCTCGTCGTTGGCGTTCGCGTCTCCGGCGAATCCCGCGTCCGTGGTGGTACGACTCGGGCTGCAATTAAACCGAAGGGTCGAGGTGCACAGGGGTGCCCAGCGGAGCTTGAAAGGTTTTGTCAAGGGTCCACACACAGCTGTCGGTATTGCCGTTCTCGCGCTCCGAGTCATTTTGTCGATTCCCCGACTCTTTCCTCCGGTGCCGTGTTCCCTCCGTATATTTCGTGGGCTCCGCCTTCGCTCTCCCAGGCAGTGATAAAGGCAGATAAGGAAAAGCCGAGTCTAGTCTAGCGTGAAGCTCTTGAATAATTTGACACTTAGCCGGACTTGCCCGCGGAGAGCTTGGGAAAACGAGGCGCGGGGAAACGTGCGTCGGGTTCATAAAATTCTAATTTTTTCGAAAGTCAATTAAAATACAAATAGAGACGTTCGTTTAAAATGCTCATAAATTATGCCCCGGGAATGGAACGATACGTTATGTTCAACGAGACGCGATGATAAATCAACCGGTGAAAATTGCGTGTTTTTTGACTATTTGAATATAAAGCTCGCGCTCGGATCTATCTTTAGTCGTGGGTTCACGGAAAATCTACAGGACAAATCGATAATTCAATGTCTCCGATATACACGTGAAAATATATACGCGAAGGAACCGCTTTTAGAATTAAGTTTTGCCGTTCAATAAAACATGCCGACCTTTTCTTTTTTTTTTTTAAACAAATATTTCAACTGTGATTTAGTTTTGCTAAATCAGTCGAATCAATATTTATGAAACAAAATTATTTTCGTTCCAGCGGTTCATTTTTTTCTATTTTACGCGGCTTCAATAGCAACGTACATCTTTACGGCTTATGGTTCGTGGAAAAAATTAATCATTTCAATTAAAATCAATTAAAAACGACAATATCAAAATGCTCAGAAGTCTACCAGGACGCTTACACTTGAAGAAGTCTGATAGGAACAATAGCCGCAAAGGCGAACTTTAACAAGACCAATTTCGTACTTATTACAATGATGAAAGTAGACCATTCAAATGTGAATCATTTCAATTTTTCTCAGTTCAAAATTTGCAAATCAAATCCCTCCACGAAGCCTCCCGCAAAATCCCTCCTAAAAATAACGCACAATAAAAAATGAACGCGAAAAATGGCAAAAAGCAATTCCACGAACACATAGGGTTTCAAGGCCACTTGAAATCGACCGTAATATAAGCAATTGACCAGCGTCTATTTCGATAGCGGCCATTGGAGCGTCACTTGCATCCCGTTTTAACGCGCTAATTACTCGCGGTAGTGGTCCAACCTGTTTTTATTATCTATTCGCTCCTCTCTCGACTCTCCGAGCCGCCTTATAATCGGGTTATGAAGACGGCAAAGATCCCAGATCCCGAGAGCGCACTCGCCTCGAGGCTTCCATTATCAACGAAGCTCGCTCGCTCTTATTAAGCCGACTCTCTCCCTCTCTCTCTCTCTCTCATCCGAGAGGGAAGATCGCCGCCGATCGCGTGTCACGTCGTCCGCGCGGAGGGACGACGCTTCGAGATTTACTTGTTTCGCCGCGGAGGAGAGGACGATAAATTATATATCGCGGGCGCTACCGCGGCGGCGGCGGCGGCTTGGCTTCCTTCGCTTTTTTCGCTCGTACTTTGTCCGCATATTTTTAATATACTCAGGGGAGTACTGATTGAAACGGCGAGAGTGCGGCTCTCGCGGACGTAAGCCCGAGCGCCTTATACATTATTTATCGGCTTACGATGAAATACAGTTACCGCGAGGATCGACGGGTAATTTTTAGCCTGTTCTTGTAATCAATGTATATCGTCTCTCTTTTAGCTGCGCGAGGCTGTCGCTGCAAATAGGCAAAAAGAACGAGGGTAACAAGTGCAGCGCCGATGCGAAACTAATCTGTCCCGGAGAAAAGAGGAACGAAATTCGAAATCTAGCTTTTTTCCCTCTCGGATTATTTTCGGCTCGAGAGGAGCGCCTTTCCTTGCACTCGTTTCTCACAGCCACACATCCTACGTCCGGTACAGATTTTCGCGAGCGATAATCGGGCCTGGACCACCGTGCGAACGAGGGGAAAATTCGAAATCGCTGGATGAAAAAAAAAGAAGGGAGCTCGAAAAAAAAAAAACGATAACGCGAGAAGAAGCTGCGTAATACGAGGAGGGTACGCCGGTCAGAGTCGCTCTCCGAGATATACGCGCAAGAAGGGGAGACTCGCTGTTTGTCGAGAGAGCGAGAAAGCCGATCCCGGGCGATGTCTGCGGTGGGAGATAAGAGTGAAGTCAGTTGCGCGGAATTGGGGTGAGGATTAGAGGAGGGAGAAAGGAGGAATCTACGGCGGGCGCCGCAAGTGGCTGCAATTCGGGTCCTATATTTAATTTCGCGCCGAGGAGAAGAGGGATGCGCGGGAGTTCGGGGAGCGATCGTCGATTAATCTAGATGCAACGTCGCGATTCTATGCCGGTGGAATCTACCGTTCGATAAATTGCAGTCTCGGGATATCAGCCACTTTAGAGGAAGAGAGAGAGAGAGAGAGAGAGAGAGTTTAGTTGGATAAATGAATTTCCGAAAGAGATATCCGAACGATTTTAATTTGATGTCTTTTCTACGATTATAATTATAATTTTATGTCAATCGTAATATTTTTGTTTCGTCGATTTATAATTGTTATTTTTTTTGGCTGTTTTAGGTAAGTTCCTGGTGTTCTTTTAATTGCTGAGTTCTACAAGCGTAAGTCAAAAAATTCCGTAGCTTGAGATGGTTTATAATAATACTTCTCGCGTTTAGATAACATTTTCAAAGTTGAAAATTAATCACTTACAGAATTTATCCCATTCCAAAATTTGAAAAAAAAAACCTGTTCATTTACATTAAAAATTATAACCAAAGTCAATTTAATTAGATAAAAAGCAATACATCAAAAAATTATTATATCGAGCTCGCGATCGCGATATCGAGATTTCCTTCAGTTCTCTAACACACATTCTCCGAGTTGCGTGGCGATTCGTTCGTTCGTCCGCAAGTATATCGCATTCCGAACGACGAGCAAAATTCATTTCCGCATTTCGTGTTATGGCGCCGTTGATGTCCCTGTCGTCGTCGTCGTCGTGGCTGCCGTTTTCGTGATCGCGACATTCATCGCTGCCGTGTAGCAGCGCTCCGTATAACCGGAGCAGGAAGAAGGAGGCACGAAATTGAAAATGCGCGGTGACGATAATGGCGAGGAACAATGGTTTTTGGCCCCGAGGTTGGCAGTAGCGGCACAACAGTTGGCTAGTTTCGCTGCGCCGCGAAAGAGACGGAGAAACTCGAGTTGCTCGTTTTCTCTTCTCGAGAAGTAGCATAGAGTCCTTCCGAGAAAATAAGGTAACGCGCGAATGAGTTTCTGAAAGTGCGAAGAAACTTAAAAAAAGAAATTGTGGCAGGGAGATTGACAATGATTTTGGATAGTATCAATCGAGTTTATTGATAATATTAAACGTATTTTTTTAAATTAAATAATTTTAAAATACCTAAAAAATAAAAAGCAGCAGAAATAAAAATGACTTTGAAAAAAGTAGAAAACTTTTTACCACTGTTCGCAGCTAAGAAGTGCTGAAAGCAAGCGATGAGTATCTTACTCATAATAATACACTGCTAAAGTATAGGCAAACAAAACAATCGAAATGAATTCTTGATTTATACGAAAGCCTATAATTTCGTTAGCGAAAGAGGCAAAGCGTACACCGCATCGTAATGAAAATAAGTAAACACAAAATGGAAAGCAATATCAGGCACGAGATCTGGAAAGAAATGGCCCAAGAGAAGGTCTTATTTAAGAGGTGCAAAATTACAGTCGGCACTCGACTGCAACGCTTCGCCCGGCGAAGAAGTGGTCGCGGTCTCGCACAAGGCACTTCGGCGCGCAAGCGTAGGTCTTATCCCGCTCGGTAATTGCTGCTTTATGAATCGTATCCCCCCCCCCCCTCTCGTGCACTCCGACGCGGGCCGTTTTCACGTACACGTACACATGCAGGGAGGCAAGGTGCAGCCCTTTCGACTTAATGCTGTTTCCCTCACTCCATTAAAAGCCCCGCGCCACTCGGCTCGTTTCACTCGCGGCGCACTTTGCGGTTTTCGAGCGCCGCGCTTTACAGTTTTCTTGCGCGACGATCGGGAGAGATCCATTACGCCTCGTTACGGTTAGCCGAGATGGACGCGTGCGCGCTTTCTTCTTCTTCTCTTTTTCGCGCTTGCGGCGAGCTGTGGAGGAGAATGAAAAAAAGAAACAACGAAAAAAAAAAAACACTTAACGGCGCAAGTTCAAGCTCGCGTGCATCGAAGTTGTTCCCCCTTTATCGCGAGCGAGCGTTTCACGTGTGTTGGCGAAATTATTTAGAAGGAATTTTATATGAAGTGATTTGAGCCCGAACGGCATTTTAACGTTTAATCGCGGGCTCACACGTTTTTCTGCCGTCGCGGGGCAATTAATCTTGGCCGACGAGCATTTTCTCCGTTAGGAATGAAGTGAGAGCTTTCGAGTGACTGAGAATAATGAGATTTCATTAAAATTTTAATGTACATTTACGTAAACGTGTAACTTCACGATAAAATTGTTATATTACGCGCGCCTTGATAATTTTATTTTTGAAATGTATCTCCGCACTCGCGCGCGACTATCTTTTCCTCTTGACAATTTTAAATACCATAATCAAAAATAACGCCGTGTACTTTCAAATAAACGAAACGAGAATACTTTGTCATTTCTCAAGCATTAAACGCAAACCGGCTAATAAACTAAAAGCCAATCATACTTAAAAAAAAGAAAGAGGAAAAAGATCAGAACCATATCGCTCAGTGGGTCAAGCGTCATAATCGAGGAGGGAGGGATCGCCGCGGGTTTACGCCGCGAAGCGCGTCCACACCCACAAGTCAGGAGGTGCAGCCGCGCCGTCCAATGACAGACTTTGCAGGCTCGCGCTTGCTCGGGTCATTCATCAGGGCTTGATTCCCAGGGCGACGCGCAGCCCCTCGGCAGGGGCTCGGGGTGATATACCACGAGGCTCTCTCTCTCTCTCTCTCTCTGCTCTCTCGCCGTCTTGGCCCTCGACGTCCGCCGTCTTCGGTAACGCGCGGAGAGAGAGAGAGGGAGACGGAGCTCTAGTATTACGTATAGTACACTGGCCCTTCGCCGTATCAGACGGGATATAGGGTATCAGCGGCGCGGAGCCGCGCGCTAACTGCGAGGAGCTGACGCGTCCGCCACCCCTGCCGGCCAGGAATAATACGCGCGAGCTTAACGCTGCTTAATATACTGCCTGGCTCCTCGTTAGCGCCGGTAATGCGCAGCTTAGACGCGACGGGATTGGGCTTCGAACTTGGAATTCTTTCGAGATTTATTGTTAATTAGTGATACATTGAAATCGGCTTGTATTGTTATTTCGATTGCATCAACGCGAGAATAGTTTTAAAATAACTCGGGGATATATCCGCCTGAACACCGTAATGATTGACGGTGCCGTCGCGTATAGTCTCAGGAAATTTCAGATTAGATGGATTATACGCGGAGTGTACAGTTACGGAGTGACATGTGGTTGAATTAGCTGATCTCAATATACATCGCTGATTGGCTTTCTTGTCATTTCTGCACTTTGTCCAATCAGTGTATGAAAAACTTTATGAAAATTCATTTATAATTTAAAGTTATTTGTTCAATTTACAACAGAATCTTAAAAAAAAAACTGTAAGAATTACTAAACTCGCAAGGATGAGCGTGGGAAAGCGTTTCCTGATCTCTCTCGTTTTAGATACGATTTAAAAACAAATTTCTCAAAATTCTAGGATGCCCGTGGCTTCCGTGCATTACATTTTTAGCTGTTTGGGTTAAAACCAATACTTTTTACATTCGATTTTAAAAAATGCATATTTTCACCGACGCTACATCTAATCCCCACAGCTAAATCTTGTCGTTACCTGGAAACGGAGCCCTAAAATTCATGACTGTAAAAACGTTGATTTTGACATAACACATAAATAATAAGCGTATATATATTATATTAAATCTAGAGGCATCGCGTAATTAAATACTTTAGAAACCGTTCGAAAGTGAATACGTAATTTGTCATATATTAATTACCGCGCAAATTTTTGCAAACCCGAGTAATTTATTACTCCCGCTAACCGACCGATTATTAAACAACGTTATCATTCACACTCCGCTTTATCTTCCCGTGCGAAGTACAAAAGAAAAACCGAAATCTTGAATGGCATTTTACAACTTAACAAACAAACCCATAAATTATGCGGGTGTCTAGTCGCGCAGCGCCAATATATTTTGTACAGCCGTAAAGGAGCGGAGAGAAACGAGGGACGAAAAAAAAAAAAAAATAAGCGGGCCTAAGTCGCCGCGACCGGGGAGAGAATAAGAATCGAGGAATTCCCGAGCGTCCGTATAAAAAAGAGAAGGAGCCCGCGGATTTTTCTAACCTGCGCTTATAATTGAAAGCAGCTCTCTCTCTGCATAAGAAAGGGAGGCCGAAAAAAAAAGAAAGGCGGCGTGCCGTCGAGGCGGTGGTAAATCAATGCGGGGCCTCGCGGCCCGTCATCTCACCTGCGCTAACGCGATTCATTTCGTCCGACTCTCGCACGAGCGCCTGGTGGTTAATCGCGCACGGAAAGATTGCGATAAGGTGAGGCCTCGCGCTCTCTCTCTCTCTCGGGGCGCAGGTATGTGTGTGTATAAGTAAATGCCGCTCACGGGCAAAAGTGCAGTTGACAAGGAGTGACGAATGGGCCTCTCGCGCATATATAGCCTCTCTCTCGCGGAGAGCCTATGATTGCTTAATTCACATGCGGCCGGTCAAAGCCGAGTCGAGTCCTCCTCTTATCGAGATCTATTGCTGCCCGGAATAACAAGCAACAATGAGCGGTGCGCCGTATTATATGCGCTTGCATATATATACGCGAGAGACGCTATACTTCTCGATCGAGTCGCGCGCGTGCAGAAACGTGCTCGTGGATATATACGTGGCCTACGTGTGAGCTCGGCTGACTCGCTAGTCTTTGCGCGACGAAAAAAGACTGTTTATCGTCGGCTCGGGCCAGAAAAAGATTAATTACGACGACCCACTGACCCGGGTTCGTGTTCAACGTTGTACAAGGACCCTTTTCGGCTCCTTAGAAAATAATTAGCAACGACTTTTTCCCTTCTGTTGTATAATTGCAGATTCAAACCTATACTCTGTTTTCTAAACATAGAATTCCGTCGTTTGTAAGGTATAAAAAAAGTTCTTCTTATTTATTCGTCCCGGCACAATTGAAACGTAAATCAAAAGATTTGATTAAAAACCTACCACCATCTTCAGGTGGAGCACTATATCTCGTAGAATAAAGCTCCTTCCACTTACGATTCAAGTGTTCACTCCCCTCGAAAAAAAAGGGGGTTAGCTCGATGACGGGCTTAAAAAAAATTCAGATAACTATGCGCGGCTCCCGCTCGCATTTGAATTTCAACTCCGTTTCTCCTTTCCCAACTGCTGCCTCCTCTCTCTCTCTCTCTCTCTCTCTCTCTCTCCTCCAAATACTTCGGCCTCGCGAATAGTCCTTTTACAAAGCCCAGTAAATATTCCAATTTCTCGCTGCGACTATTCGTCCCGAAGAGACGACGCGCCATATCCTACTTCGGCGCCCCTCCTGTTTACGAAGTACAACCCTCCGAGAAAACAAGTAAGCAAAAAGAAAAAAGGAGGCGAGAGAGAGAGTTTTACATTATGCTCGGGCGCGCGTGTACATATCGCACGCGGCGCATTATCACGTGGCAGTGCGCTCCGCGCAGCCCGCTGCATAAATTCACGGGATCCGAGCTCTCGGGTGCATTCGTCATGCGCGCGCTCTCGCGGCCATTGATATATTAAACGCTATTAATTTCCAGGAAAGGAATGCACCCACCCGTGAAAAGCCTCCCCCTCTCTCTCTCGCGCGGCAGATAAAAATCCCGAGCTGACAGTCGCAACGCTTTCTTGCATACCTCGAGGCCTTATTGGCATGCACCCCGCGCGCCTATTGTGGGCTACCTTTTTTTCTCTTCTCTCTTTTTGTTGCCGGCGACTCACCACCGTGCAACCCTAAATTTTCCTGAGATACTCCGCGGGAGTCGGGGGGCGAGGAGGGTGTGGGGTGGGGGGGAATCTCTCTTTGGAAATTAGACTCCACCCCTCGAGGCTTCTTTTCGGCTGCATTTCGGATGCGCCGCGCTTTCCTGACGCGCATGAAATATTCGGTTATTTATGGGCCGCCGAGCGGAATATGGCGTGGCGGCGCGGCTCCGCGATACAAATTAAAATGAAAGGCTTCGACGCCGGGCGTGAGGACGAGGACGAGGCGTTCGCACGCGGCGAGAGAGTCTGGAGTGAGTCGGATTGAGTGAGAGCTTTTAAAGCGTGCGCGCGACGCGACGCGATTCGTTCATTCAATTTGTTCGACGTAATTATTTTTTTTTTTGTTATTTTTTTCGGCCCCTGCACGCAGGAGGTATTGCGGAACAATGATGAGGATTATAAAGCCCGCCTCGCTCTGTTTGGGTCATAAATTTTCTAATTCGTAACGAGTCCATTCTAATTTTGAATGGGAGCAATTTTCAAAGCAGGCAATTTAAACCCGACGAATTTCTCCGTATGCAATAATAAACTAATTTTAGTTATTAAAAAGTAAAATTCGTTACGTCGGTAAAACAATGCAAGTAAATAAATTAAATTTATATTAATTAAATTGATAAAAGACCCGTAAATAATAGCTCATAAATTTTCGGAAGAAAAAAAAATTAAATCCTCTTCAAAATAGAAGGAAAACAAGATAAGATTGAAATAACTCGAATGCGCGCTCAAACTTTTTTACAATCGAAATACATTTATTAAGTTAAGAGCCCAGGTAACTGCAATACAAATGGCTCGTCGCCAGAGCGAGAAAAAAAGAAAATAAACAAGCCTCTATCGCCACACGCCAGAAGGAGCGAAAGAGAGAAAGAGGCAGTCATCACCTTAAGAGGGCCTGCATTCACTAAATACCTAATGACTCAGCTCGAGGGCTAGCAAATTAATTTAAAGCACGGCGCACAATGTAGGCAATAAAACTGCGCGCGGAACGAGCCCGGAGTTTACCTCCAAATTAGTGTCCGCGGCACGGACACGCGCGGCTCTCAGAAACGAAGCCACAAATATTCCGGCCGCTTCCTAAAGGATATCTCGGAGAGTAGCAGCGGCAGCGGCAGCGGCAGCGGGCACTCATCATTGGTGTGGGAAGTGGAATTAGAGGCGACTATGCCCCACCCCGGGGCGAAGGATGCTGCGATCGGCATCGTGTAACCCTCGTCTAGGCCGTCCCCCTCGAGGAACCCCATCGCGTAAGGCACGCACACATTCGTCCTCGGCCCCGGTGGTGGGGGGGAGCCGCACGAAAAAGGGGGCAGGCGCACGCACGCACACGCACGCAGACCTTCTCTCTCTCTCTCTTTCGGCAGCGGCGAGGCAGGTCCCACGTCCCGGGGTCCACCATAGTAAATCAGACAGTCGCAGGCGGTCCTTCTGATCTATCCGTTCGCGGGAGGAGCGGAGGAAGGAGAAACCGAGTGAGAGACGGAGCGGGAGAAAGAGAGAGAGAGAGAGAGAGAGAGAGAGCCGCAGCAGGAAAGTTAACCTCGTAAAGTCGTGGAATAACTCTCTAAGTAACTCTATCTAGTCCCGGGAATCGCTCATGGCTCATAAACGCCTCGTAACTTAGCCAGGAGAGCGGTGGCACGCGCCTTCTCTTCCTTGCACGCTGCGAGTGTTATACCGAGTGCCGGGAAGAGAGGAGAACCTACGTTTCTGTGTTCACCAGTGAGAGATATTGATAGGTATTGAATTTTATTGCCGGCCCGGAATTTTTTTTTTTTCGAGTAAAGTGCGCGAGTTTAAAGGGAGAGAAAAGTTTCACGAGTGTGCACACTCGGACGTCAAATAATGCTGTCAACATGACCTTCTACATTCTTCCAAAAGATTCAAGGTACGGTTTTCTCTGTCTGTGCAGCAAGTATATTTGTATTTATTTATTGTTTTTAAATTGCCGATAGCGCCTAGCTTACGCGCAATAAAATACAACTGTTTTTTGAGCAATCGGATAGAGTTGTAGTTACTCAAAAGAAATATTTTTTTAAATTGCAATTATTCTTATTATTTGAATTAAATAATTTTTTAAATCTTTGCTTAAATTTCATTTACAAAGTGTTGCTCAAGAAATATAAATTAGAGTATTATTTAAGAAAATCTGGCTTTATTTTTCCAGTTAAAAACATAGTGTTTCAAAAAATAGCTAGCAAAACTTCTTATTCATACAGTTGTTAGAAAATTTACAACTACTGTCATAAAAGCTTATTTAAAACTACTGTAATAAAAATAATCCAAAGGCCCTTAAAGCATTTTATAATTAAAAAAAAATTAAAAATAAACACAAAAACTAACACTCCTGCGTCAATTCACTAAAACCCAAACACCGTCCTTTTGAATATCTAACTCGGCAACAAATAAACACAGCTCGCATTTCCCAAATTATAGCCGTTCCTCGGACGCACATTGCTTTCGAGGGCGTTAAATTTAGAACGAAAGCCCGCGGCCGCACTCCGGCCCTGTCGTTTTAATCAAAATTCACAGGCCCCGGCGACTAGTCCTGACGGTGTGAAAATCGGGATTGCGCCCGTCGCGATACAATAAAGCTCGCGGGCGCGTTAAAACGCTCTCGCTCCGCGAGAGTGGATCAGAGCCGAATCGACGAAAACGCTCTCGAGAGCAGTGCATTATGGACGGTCGCATTACGCGCTCGCCGGGCCTTGATTAATGCTCTCCGCGGCGATCGATCTCTCTCGCGCGACCTGCTAATTGCGCCGCGTCATAACTCTCTAAAGCAACCCTCCGCGTCGCCGCCGCCGCCGCCGCCGCGATATATGTGTGCGGATATACGCACGCGGAGAGGAGAGAGAGTGTTTTGTGCGCGAGGGAGAGATGTATGCGAGAGTGCAGTGTGGGTTGGCGCGAGCGAGAGAGAGAGAGAGAGCGCCGCTGAATGAGTGTGTAAGGGAGGAGCGCCGAGCGCGCGGTTTATTAAGCTCTAAATTCTTTGGAACAAAAAAGGGGCGATCTTTCACTGGGCCGCTCGGCCGGCGAATTAAATTACGCGCGATTCGTCAAAAACTTTTGACGGCTTTAGGCGCGAGAGGAGTTATGGACCGAAGCTTGCTGCTTTTTCTGGGTCATTTTTTGTTTAATTCGCTTTACTAGATTTTAGTTACTTGGGTTATAGTTCGTTAGTTAATCGGCCAGTTGCTAAATTGCATTGCGGAAAGAAATATATTGCTTTATTTTTCTTACCGTTTAAATACCATTAAAATTCTCATGATATTTATAAAATTGAATTTTAATAAAAATGAATAGAATGCACTTTTAAAATAGTTTCGTTGAATTTTATTTTTTACAATTATTCGATATTAATCTTCTTAATAGCGCAATCAAATACTTTCATCTATTAAATCCAGATTTTAATAGCTGCGATATATCAGAAAGTACGTTTGAAAATTACAAAAATCCTTCGCCTCTCGGAGCGTTCGTACATTTAGGGAAATCTGTTTGCGACACACCGCGCAATCGCGGATTAGTTTAGATCTTGTAAAACACGCGTTGGAAATTACAGCAATCAACTTTTTTGCGCGCGCCGTAAAACGCGGCTCTAAATTAAGAATTCGCGAGCGGCGTAATGGAAATTTACGAGATCGCGGCGAGAGGGCCATTAAAAATGCCCTCGAATAGCGTGTTAAGTATCCAGCCCGGCGGCCCCCCCCACGGCAGAGTTCTTCCTTAAGAACTGTCCGTCGCTAAAGAAGCGGCGGACCCGGAGTGGCTTATAATGAAGAAACCTTCTCGCTCGCGAGCAAAATATGACACGATTACGCGGCTTTACGGCCCCGCGGCTCTTTGCGGTAAACAATCGAGCGACGAAACTATTTCCCGCCACTTCCGGAAAAGGGCTCCTCTCGTCCCCCGGAAAAAAAGCCTATTAGCATCTCGGGATCCTCCATCTTCATAACTCATCACTTAAACGAGTGGAAAGAAGTGTTACTCCGGGAGAGATACGTATACACGCGCCGGGGAATTGTTTTCGCGTTTTTATCGCGGACATTAATGGAAGCATCTCGAAAAATATCATCCCAGCCGGCGGGGCAAAAAAGCCCCAGATAGTCAAGGGGGAGGAGGGAAAGAAGTTCGCTCCTCTCGTCGTCGTCGTCGGCGGCGGCGGCGGCGGCGGCGGGCGGCAGCCTATGAGGCATCGCGCTCGCAGATAGGAAGAAAAAGAGGGTCGCGCGGGCGAATAATAAAAATCACCCCCATAACTCAAGCGGACAAGCCGAAGGGGATGGGCGCCTTGAGCTTCTTATCTGGGCCGCGGGAGGGGGTGGGTTCTGACATTAGCGTTGCCGGCAATTCTCCTCGCTACTTAAGGCGCAAGCGGCCTGCGTCCTTGTCGTGCGCCCAAGCCGGGGCTTGCCTTTTTTCTCCGGCCAGACTTTCTTCTTTCTTTCGCGAAGCGCGCGGCTACTTTTTTCGAGCGCGCTGCCGCTGCTGCTACCGCCTCGCTTAGAGAGTTACTACACGCCGGCATAATGCGAAAATCGAGTTTTATTCGGTTGCTCCTTGTTTAACTGCTACTCTTTTCTCGCTGCGGACATTTTTAGGTGAAACTTTGGTCGGAAATGAGCAAACAGCGTTTGGTTTTATAATAAAATATTAATTTACCAGTTAATTATGATCAGTATTTCATACCATCTAAAAAATGTACTAAACGTTCATCATTACACGTTATATCTAAAAAAAAGTAATAATTGGTACAACTTTTACGTGTCTCTGAATGATGTAAATCTAGCGCTCATTAATATCTGCTTCACTTTATATTACCAACGTTGAATAATACAAACGCACGAGCAAATGAAATAGCTCCTCTCCTCCTTGAACCTCACTTGGAATAAAGCAATACATAAGATACCGAGCCCATAAATCACAGAGTCTATCTCGCAATTATATCGATAACGGCGAGCCTATCCGGTATCGACGCTCGCTCGCGAAGACGTGGCTCGAGATATCTTCATCCGTTTTGTACGTATAGAAAGAAAGACTGAAAGAGAGAGAGAGAGAAAGGGCGATCGAACGAGGAGGGGAAGTGGCGCTCTTTGCGCCATTATCGCAAAGCGCAATGTTTACAGACAAACGCGGTAGTAATTATCCTTCATTTGCTCTCTCCCTCCGACGTTTTTTCTCTTATTATTTTCCTCTTTTATGACCCGGGCCCGCTTCGATCTCCTCCTCTCCCCTCGGCGTCTATTACCAGGCGATTTCTCCCTGCTCCTCGCTTCTTTCAATCTCGTTCGCGCCGAATTATCAAGCGCGATTCGACTCGTGCGGCTCGTTAAACGGCCAAGGATGATTTAAGAGCGAGTTCCGCCGAGCGACGGCGAGCGCTGATTGTGAAGCGACTTTACTGTACCGCGGAGGAATTCGCTGCAGATGTGGAACGAGAGATTTTGCCAGTAGAATTTTACTCTTGAAACGCAGCTTCGGCGATTGTTTGCGTTAAAAAGTATTTTTTAATTCAACCCACATCGAGAGGAGACTGAAATATCGACGGGGATCGAGAGTGATTTTTTTTCGTATTCGAAAATCTTCTAGCGGCCAACCCTGTTCCGAGCACGTAAACAAAATTTATGTAGAAAATTTCACGCATTAACACCGCGTAAATTTCGGCCGAAATTTATGTGAAATACGAGGCCAATTTTCCGGGCGTATATTGCGCCGCTCGAAAACACGGATGTAAATCGAAATTTTTTTTCCTCCGCGCTGCCCGGAGCATTCGCACTCCATAACCTCTCCCTCGCCGCATGACGAACGACTTGTGTACATCGATTTCATTCAAAGTGGATCTAATAAAGGGCCCCGGGTTTTCGATGCGCCGCCTCGTGCGTCCCTAAATATTTGGTAAAATACGCGATTTTTCCCAGGCCGCAATAGATCTTGCTTTATCCTCCCGGGTATTATGACTTCCCCGCCGGCCAATTTCTCAGCCACATCCGTGTCCGCAATATATATTCCTCCGAAAGTTCGAGAGCCGCCGCCGCCGCCGCACCAAGAGGCAAGGAGAATGAGAACTTTTGTACACACGCGCGCACACGCACAACACGCACACACGCGGGATCAGCGAGACGCACGTATACGGGGAGAAAGAAGAGAAAGAGCAGTGACGTAACAATCGGGGAAACAGTAAATTTCCACATGTATTTGTCGTGGTCGAGCGAGGCATCGACGGCGACGAAGAAGTATAGAGAGGAGAAGAAGAACGAAGGTCCCTCCTAACCGCCTCATCTCCAGCATTCGACTGCGCGGCTGCTGCAGCCCGACGGACCGCATTCTTCGCCGCGACGCGCATTGTTCCATCTCCTCTCCGATCCTTCCTTCTCTTCCTTTTTTTTCTCTCTCTCTCCTCTCCCTCTCTCGCCTTCTCTCTCTCTCTCTCTCTCTCTCGTGTATTCCTCCGTCTCACCTCCTCCGCGCGGTATATAATACTCGGGGCAGAGAGGCTTCTGCTGCCGGACTTATAACAAGTTGCTGCTGCCGGGGCTCGGGATTTTTGCTGCGCCTTTATTTTTTTTTCCCTCCAGCTCTCTGTCTCTCCCTCTCCCCGACGGCCCCAAAAACGTGCCCAGCGGATTTATGGGTTTTGTCGGTTGACCGACTGCGGTCTACTCGCTATGGTTCCACGCGCGGGGGTATAACCGTTGACCTTCGACGAATGCGGGAGGCTCGTCGAACGTTCCGTGAAGAGGCGAGGAAAAAAAAGAAGGGAGGAAGGGAAAGAAGCGGAGAGCTATCTCGATGGCGATCCGTCGATTCGACCTTGCCAGGGAAGGTAGACACTTTTTTCGAGCTTCCTCTTCCGATACTTTTGCGCCCTGCACACTTTGGCTGCAGCGATTTCAGTTCCGACGGTGTTGGCTTTAAAAATCGGAGGGCACCGAGCAGTGTCCGAGGAGCGACGTGTCGAGTAGGCTTGCCTTTTTCACTTTTTAAGCAGCAACAGCTGCCAAAAAAGCCGTAAAATCGAACTTTGCAGGAGGTTCGAAGTTTCAGTTTTTTATGGCTGTACAGTCCGTAAACTCGTAAAAATTTACTGTTTCGGAAAGTTCGATGGGCGCACCGATTGTTTGACGAACAAGGCACCGTTCATTCCACACGTGTCAAGATTTTACGGTCTCACAGGAATTGAAAAAAAATGTAACGCTCTTGAAAAAATTCTTCGCCTTTTTCTCGTCGTTCAAAGACTCGCCACCTAATTTAAAAAGTAAAAAAAAATCGGATTTCTATACGGCCAAGAAAATAATCACTTTTTAACTAAATTTCAATTTATTAGTTCAGATTTTTTCCTTATCATTAGAAATCTCCCGTCATCGTCGTTAAAAACGATCCCCAAATACCTTGACGAAACGTAAAACTAATCCGTCCGAATTCCCCAGACGCCTCGCAGTGCATAAACCCTCGTCTAGAAATCAATTGGCAATTTGGTTCTCCCGCCTAAAAGAAATAAAAAGAGAGTCTCACATGTACACCCCAGCTCATGGAGCGAGCCGAGCAAACCGTCGAATATCCCATCACTCGAGATAACTGCAGTTTAACAGGCCGCCAGGCAGCGCCGCCGAGGGGAGAAGCTCTCTCTCTCTCTCTCTCTCGTCCGTCGATCGTTATACGGCATTCCGTCGGGCGAGAGGCGCGCCGCCGCGCTCGAATCCCGGCCCGTAATATCCGCCGGCGCATAAAAGTCGCTCTCGGATTGCCCTAATATAACGGATAGCGGAGCACGGCCGCGAATTAGCGGGGCCATTCGTCTTGGCGACGCGCGTGCGCGCACACGCGAAGGACCGCTCTGATATTTAATTCGCGTGGCGCCGCGGAAACGCGCGACGACGACGACGACCGACTGCATGAATCAAGTGCAGGTACGCACACACACACCTAACGTACGTATGGCCCGATTGCGAAAATATTTCTGCACCGGGGAATCGCGGAGGGGGAAAAAAAAAGTTATACGGCTGCAATTACGCGTTTTCACGCTGGAAGGTGAATGAGGAAGGCTGCGTGTAGTCGCGGCTCGAGTTATGCGGGCTTTTTATATTGTTTTAGCACGAGGCACTAATTAGGCGGCTGCCATTAATTAAATTAAAATCAATTTCTGCCGTTTTCGTTCGGGAGAGATTTCATAACTCATTTCTAGCCCTTGAAAGGTGGTAGTGCACTATATTGCGGATTTAGTTTTATTTAGAAAAAAAAAAAATTAAATACACTTTGTCAAAAGGTGTAAAAAAAATATGTTTAACTATTTTTGTTACTATTTCTGTTGATACTCGAGCCATCTGTTTTGTAGGCGTTTTTCTACAACAGCCATTTTCAGTCTCTCCGATTGTGTGGAAGATTTAGGGTTTTTTTCGTATTGAAAAAGCATCTCCGTTAGAGTAGTCTGAGCGGGTTTTGCATTCTTTTGCTTCTTTGTCACGATCGATCGTGCTCCAGCTGGACTGATTTATAAAGTAAGTTGAATGAGAAAAGTTTTTGTTATCTTTCAAAGGCCAGATACGGCTGGAAGTATCCCCCGAAGTTTCTTTTTCGTGCCGCGAAGTTGAATTTCGAATTTTAACAGATTGTACTTTATTTTGCTACTTTCTTTCGGAACTTTAATGCCGCCGTTTAAATTTAAATAAATTTTTCATTAAGAATCGTAACGTCGCAATAAATTTAATTAACATTTGAACAAGTTCAAGCGGATAAATATTTCATTAATATTTTACAATTGCATTTATCTCAATAAAATTCAATGTATTATTATAATGTGTAACATTAATTTACTTTTAACATTTATGTCCCTTCAAGCTTACAATTCAATTTTACTTTCAAACAATCAACTGCATATAACGTCGTTTTCAAGCAGCGCAATAAACAATAATTTATCATAAATGAATAAACACTGTAACAATACAAAATTAAAAAAAAAGAAACTAGAACGAACTTTATTTTTAACCATTCCCCGAAAGACGAGCGCAGCAACTGTAGCAATCTAAGGCCGTAGCCCGAAAAAGGAGCGAAATTAAGGTTCCGACGGGAAGCTCGAGCGGCGGGCGGCGGCGACGGCGGCGGGCCTCCTCTGCCGTCGCACCGATTAATCTTTCCATACGGGAAGAAGAAGCTGCGCGTATACGCGATCCTCTCTCTCTCCGAGCACTCGACATTGGACACGCGTTTCCGGCTGCTCCTGTATATAACGCACCGTACGCGCAGACGCGCGCGTGCATTGTTAAATTTACGTTCACGGACTCTCGCGGCCAGTTTTGGGAAGAGTTTCTCTCTCTCGCGAGAGAGAGAGCGGCCCTTCGGGATAAAAATTAAATATGCATGTGGGTTACGGCGGCAGAAAACCGAAGCGCTCTCGGCGAAACGTTTGAGCTCTTAATAAATATAAATTTTCGCGGCCGCTTTATTTTACGAGCGCCGCCGAGGGGAGAGGAGGGAGGCTGTAAGTTGGTTTTAATTAGTTTCGTACTCGATTTTTTAACGGGTTTATTAAGGCAGTTGATTATTGCATCGGTTTCAGTTTTATTTGACGTGACGTCTTGTAAAGTTATATTTTTCATATGTAAAAAATGGGCTGATTCAAATTTTACTCTAGAAAAAACAGTTTTAATGTTAACTACAATTACTCTCAACTTCTATCACTCTTAAATTTACTTTTACTCTATACTGTTTAGCTTGAAAGTTAAAATAATTTAATAAACATATTATTTCCCCGCAATTCTCAAAGTTAAATTACAGCGAAAGACATAAAGTAACGTCAAACGTGCACACCACACACATGCGAGCATTCTTCGAAATTTCCTGCGCTAAGAAACAGAAACTCGAAAGTAATTATCTCGGATCCATTCCAAAAATTTCCCATTATAATCCGCAAGAATTTAAAGGGTCAGCGTACGGGCTCGTGCAAAAGCAGTACGACGCAAAAAGGTTGTACATCTCCGGGGTCGGCCGGGCGAAAGAAAAAAAAAAAACGCCCGCGGCGGCGCGCACGCGGAGTAATAAAGCGAGAGAGAGAGAGAGAGAGAGCGAGAGGAGGCAGCAGCCTCTCTCCGCGAGGAAGAGCGAAAAAGACAGACGGAGAAAGCTCGCGCGCGCGTGTAGCGTACAGCACGCGGCCGCGGATTAAAGAGTTATTTGAGTCTCCGAGGCGGCCATAACTCTCCGCGGCTATTCCCGTCTCGCCTTCCCTCTCTTTCTCTCTCTCTCTCCCTTTTCTCCGTGTTTCGCGTTTCGCCCGCGGGGACGCCGGAATATTTGAAGATTGGGGTGGGTGGCTCGGCGGTGCGAGCGAGTATACGTACACACAAACGCACGGGCACACAGAGGGCCTCAAGGGTAACGGCGAGAGAGCGGCGGCGGCGCACGACTACAGGCGCGCGCTCTCGCAGCTGACAGCTGTTCCCTCGGTGGGCCGGCGTCCTCGGTGGGGAGGATTCAGCCTAGTCGCGCCCCTTCTATAATGGCTCCCTTTTCTTCCTTCCCCGAGCAGCATGGCTGGCCTCTTGCCGCTCCGCACGCCTTCTCCCTCTCCTCGCCCGTCACCGTCGCTCCGTCTCGCTCGCACTGCAGCCCACAGCCCGGTTCTCGGTTACGTCACGAGGGGGAAGGAGAGGCCCACTTTGACGTGACGTCACAATTGTCTAGAGTGACGTAGGCCGCTGCTGGCGGCGGATAGATATCGGCTGACTTTACGACTGGGTGTACGGTGATTTTACGACTCAGCTGGCTTTATTGCTATCGGTTTGGTTCCTGGCACTTGGGATTTTTGGCTGCCGGAGTTTATTGTCTGTTGACATTGTGCCGAGGTGTGAATTGAGCAATAAAAACCGGGGGCTCATTTATTTTTAATGAAGCCTTCGTTATTTTTATTGCCAAGCATTATTTGCTAAGCTCGATTTGTATGTGTATTATAGTTTACTCGATATTGGGGTATTAAAAGAAAAAGTATTAAAAAAGTATTTATGTTTAGTCGTCGAAACTAATATGTTATTATAACAATTACTTACCGCGTTCAAGTAATTCAATTAATTTTCGGAATTGCTCAAAGAACAAAATTTTTTGTATTACAAAACTATTATAGTTTTTAATTCGATTTTCGAATTCAAAAATTTGAAATGTACATTTATTTTAAAATTGTCAAAAATTCAATCTAATTTTATTTTTAGTATTTTCTTAAACGCATAATTTTTTGTTTCTGTAAAGCGGTTTGAATCATAAAAGTAGAATGGAGTTCATTCGGTTCCCCAAAAAATTAAATTAGGCTTAACAATCTCAACCATTCTCACATTCACAATACATTTATTACAAACAAAAATCCGAAAAAGATTCTTGTCCCGCGGCACCGAACGATCCGCCGCGAGTGCGTATACTCCAAAAATACCGAAGCACTCGACGCACGCAAAGCAAGAGAAAGAAAAAAAGAAAGAGAGCCCGACGATGGGCTTTCCTTCAGAGCAACATCGAATCCAGCATGTACTCCGATTCTAGTCCCGCAAAACAGCAGAGCAGCGAACAGCGGTGGCAGCACCGTCAGCGATAGGCCGGCAATCGTAAAACAAGCGGTTTTACGAGGGCCGTCGGACGGCGCTACTCCCGTCGGTGAGGGAGCCGCGGCTTCCGCGTATGCGTGCGCGAGCGACAAGCGCAGGCAGGCAGGCAGGCAGAAAGAAGGAAAGAGCGAGAGAGAGCGAGAGGACAGGGATTCGCTTTACGAGCGCATAACAGGCGCGTTTATGGCCGACGATCACATGGCCGCTGCTCGCATACCTTCGCCGGTATAACCAGGTCCCGCATAACCCAGTGCGGGGTAAACAAATCGTAAAGCTCGACTGCCGACGGCGCCGCTCGATTCACTGACCTCGCGCGCGCGCACACCTACATAGACGCGGGGCTCTCGCTCGACGCATGCGGGGAATCGACTGGCCGCGCTCTCGGAGGCACACAAGATAGACGGGGACGAGCTGCAGCACGGCGCGGCGCTCATTTCATTATCGGATTTACGTGCGTTGCATAAGATTATTTGCGCCCCGGGCTCCTTTTTTGCTTTTAATTGCCACCGCAGAGGAGAGAGAGAGAGAGAGAGCGCGAGTCACTTTCCTTTTTTTTTTTAATTACCTCGCTCTCCGCGCTCATTGGGATTTATTGTATTGCACCTTACTGCAATTTGCGAGGAATACATTAATTTTTAATTAATTAAATTAAGCGGGGGTGTAATGCACCGGTTATCATTGCCGGCGACAATTAGCATTTATTTTTCTTGTTACTTTTAAATAGAATCGTTAAAGAGGGAAATTACTTTTTAATAAAATATTCGGTTTACTGATTTATTCGGTTGCCGCGCAAAAAAAAAAAAGAAAATTAAAAAAATTGATTCTTTTACATGCTACATAGCATGATTAACTTTGTTGCACGTGTAACAATTTTTTAATAAACGCTGTGGAAATATTCATGTTTTTCATTCATGCAATATTTGCATTATATACGTATATATATAAAAAGTTTTAATTACGAATTCAGATTAATTTACGAAATGTGTTCATTAAAAATTAAAAAGTCGTTGATAATTTAATAAACAAAAAATAAATATGGTTTTAATAAATTTTTGCGTATATAACTTAACAAAATAATTGGAAGTCAACCAACTTTTTCCGCGTCTATATAATAAAAATGCGAAAAAATCTCCGGAATCTTCGCCAAATGAACGACTCGTCAAAGACTCAAATTTCGCACGGTGATATACGCGTGTGTACGCACAAGCACCGGAAAGTAAAAGCTATATCTCCGCGGGGCAGATAAAACGCACTCGTTTTTCATGCAAAATAGTCGGGCTCCGCGAAGAAACACGAGCGATAAACGATAATTTTACGAGGAGTACTTATTCGAGCGAAACGGGAGAAATTCAACGATGGAGGGTAAGGGGTGGGGAGGCCCGGCCGGAGAGAGAGAGAGAGGAGTGGGGGGCGCTCGGTGGCAGGCAGCCTTACACACCCAGCGCACGAGGAGGCTTCTTTCGATCAATGGGCTGTACGAATGCGCGCGCGCGCGCCCGCGTATACACAATCCACGCGTATCGCTCTCCCGCGCTTCATACTCGCTTGTCGTTTATGGCCAGCACTCTCTTCCCTTCACATATGTTTGCGCACTTACTGATGCTCATAAACGTCTCGAGATTGCTCGGGTTTTATAGGTTCTTAAGTACTGCTGCTTTGAGCTTTACTTTGTGTAGTTAGGTTTTTTCGTAAAAGATACATGTGTTTTAAATTAATGTAATTATTGAAAAGCTCTTAACAAGTTTTTTTATTTGATGGAAAAATATTAAACAAGTGTGGATGCTCTCCCACCAGTTTTGCTTTGTGGTAAAATATAAAAAAAAAATGTAGAAATACACACGTATGGAAATTCGCTTACATAAAATGACCTCGGTGAGAATGTTCTTATGCCTATATATTATTTTTCTGAATGAGTTAAGAGAAGGATTTTTAATGTTTATTTTATTTGCAGAAAAATTACATGCAGTTGTTTAATTCTTTATACTGTTTAAATTTTATTTCAATTCTTTACGCAAATTTACAAAAATTAATTTATAATAAATTACATTTCCATAAATGTATCTCTTGAAAGAATGCACAGTAAAAGATCTTTCTATTAGTATTCAGAATAATTCAAGTTTTTGAATAAAATTTTATGTATAGATTGTATGAAAAATATACATAAGATATTCGTTCAAAGATGGTATATAGTTATAATATATATTAATGTATAAAATTAATATAATTTTAAATTTAATCCAATAATAAAAAATGTAAACACATTAATCATTTCTTAGTTTGTATAAGTCATGGAAAGAAAGCAAGGCCATAAATTTACAAGAAAAATGTAAGATTACATCTTTAAAAGCGCGTGAATACAGAAGTTGTATATAAAACACCCACTCGTTCAACGGTGCCTTTTACATTAACCAAAGACTGAATTTTTAATCAAACGATTATGTTGAAAATATAAGTACACACAAAGCAGAAGGGTTGGAATACGTCAGAGGCCACGGAGACTCTGGCCAATAAATTTAAGCGTCGTATTTTTTTCACAGCAGTCATTAATATAAGAGTTCCTTTAGATTACTCCTCTTTCCCTCGCTTCTTCTCTCCCTTTCTCTCTCCCTCTCTCTCTCTCTCGCTCAGCCACTTTCTTTCTCTCGTCCCAGGCTAATCCCAAGAGACACGCGCTATTATTGTAACGGAAGAAATTTTAACTCCGCGTCGAGCGGCTGCGCGAGCAAAAGAAAGAAAGAGAACGAAGAGGAATAAGAGAAGCCAGTCCGCTCGCTCGCGCGCAAGTCAAGAGAGAGAGAGAGAGAGAGAGAGAGAGAGAGAGAGAGAACCTCGGGGGGTGATTTATTCGAGTTAATTCCAATTCCATTGGAGCCACGAGGTTACGAAAAAGAGAAGGACGGAACTTGAAAGGCAAGGAAAAGGCCAAAGCGAGAGCGAGAGAGAAAGGACGAACGCAGCAAAGAAGGAAGAAGGAAAGAAGAGAGAGAGAGAGAGAGAGAGAGAGAGAGAGAGAGAAAGCCGCTATATAGGCGAAAGGAGGGGGTGGATATTCTTATGCAATTTGCCAGAAAGGTTCAAGAACCCGGGAGATCCCGCAATTTATCTTGCCTTATGTTACGCCGAGCCAAGGCAACGGAAGATAGATGGCGTCACTGCCTCTCCGACCAAGCAACCCCCTTTACCCCACCCCTTCACACACCTTCCCCCTCGCTCCGCAGCCCCTCGAGCAGCAGCAGCAGCACCCAGCAGAGCTCTCTCTCTTTCTCTCTCTCTCTCTCTCTCTCTTGCTCTCTCGACCACCCCTTCCCCCAGCCAATGAGGGACGACCGCGGTGGCCATCTTGGATGGAGAGTTATTGAACGAAAAAGATGAGTAAGAAACTTGTTATGGGGGTGCGTTGTGCCTTCCTCTTACTTCTTCCACACCCCCGCAAACTCGGGCCTCTCTCCCCTCCCCTCTCTCTCTCTCTATCTCTCTTTCCGCGGGCTATATATTCCTCGGTCGAATTCGTATTCTTTCTCGCGCACTCCTTACCGCGCTGTCGAAGAAAGAGGGAGATAGATAGCCGGGGGGGAGCCGGGGGTAAGAGAGCGCGGCCGGGGGTTGTGTGTTGGCGCTATATTGATCAATTGCTTTGCCGTGCTTTGCGCTACTTTCCGCGGGCTATAAAGTAGCGCCGGCCGAAGGGAGAGAGAGAGAGAGAGAGGCGAGGATATATGGCGGGAGGAGAGAGAGAGAGAGAGCGCGCGAACCGAGACTAATTATATAACGATCGAGCAGCAGTTTTGCGGCCGGGAATGTACATGCGTCTTTTCGAGAGCACAGCCGCATACTTCGAGGCTAGACTCGTTCGAGGCGCCGAGGACGGAACCGAGGAGAGTCGTACGCGATCGTTAGCCCGATAATTAATAGCCTCGCCGCCGGCGCAAAGTATTAGCGGGCCTTGTTGTCGGCTTCTTGCTCCGGCCTTTTTTTCCCATTCCGGGCTTCCTGGAAGAACGCGACTCGCGCGAACAATGCGCACGCGAGATTCGCTGTATGTAGACGTTTTCGGACGAGGAATGCTCGAAAATTTAGGGGAGCCAGCGGAGATGCCACGAGGCGCTGCTGCCGCGCCCATTGATATACAAGCGTGCGACGGTAGATGCGTCAGCGATGCACTACGTGAAATTTTTAATGGTTAAGATCCCTGAAATGAGAGAAATGCTAGTAATTTTTCAGTGTCTGACTGCATAAATTATTTTCAAAATTTTATAAAGTTATTCATTAGCATTATATTAGTTTGCAAGGCGTATAAAATAACTAAATGATTTTTTATAATTACTGTATTATTTCAACTGTTTAAATAAATTATAAAATAATGTTAAATTTAAAATTGCAGTATTCGTAAAGAATTTTTGCTTATATTGCAGAAACTATAGAAAAGGTAATTCTTCAAATTCCGAAATCCAAATCGCATTACCAGACGTCAATATAGTAGATTTATAGTATCGACCGAGTCGAAATGAACTAGGATACGTTGTGAACAAAACTTTATACTTTATTAAGCTAGTTTACTCTTTTTATTTTAAAATCTTTTCAAATACGTTAATGTTGTATTTTTACGAAACAAAAATATTAAATAATAAATAAAGATATGAGCCAGACAACATTCTTGAATAAAATTTACCTTCATAATTAGGATGTTTCCTTATCGAAGTCTGCACTTAGCATGAAAAAATAAAAATATTATTTAAATTTGTAACATAATCGTATATAATAAGAAGCATAATTAAAAATAAACGTTTATCTGACTTGTTTCTAATCTGAAAATATCTCCCCCAAATTTGATACCCGCAGAAGGGTGTTTAAGAATGCGATTTTGTCATACAACCAGCTCGCCCTAAAAAAATTATTGATGTCAACGCTGCTCGGCCACGCGGATGCTCCTCTTCAGGCATGCCTCGCGCGTCCTAAGTTTATGGAGGCGTGCGCCTAAACGCAGCGCTGCGAAAGCGAAATTTTGCGCGGGCGGCGGGCGCGACGAGGGGGGGGGGGGGCGGCGGCTTTTATGCCGGAGGAGGCGAAATGCGCGCCGTTCGTGAGCAGCCTGTCAACGCAATCGCGCGCGTATCTAATTAGCTCGACCCCCTATAGCTCGGGGACGAATCTGCCGCCGGGAGAGAATATCGCCCGAACGTATCCTTCCGCGATCGATTTTATCGCCGATTGTATTCCTATCGGGTATGACGCATGCATCCACGTAGCCCGGATGAAAACAATAACGCGCGCGTCGGAATAGCGATGCGCGCCTGACTTTCGGCGCAGAATGCGGTAATGCCGCGGAGATTGGAATTTGAATGGGAATTATATATCTTTCGGATGCTTACGTCGGAGGCGACTCGGTTGAGGAATTGTTATAAGGAGCAGAGGCCAATTTAAAATGTGAAATAATAATCGTGCTGCTTTTAAATCAAAATGAAAATGCAGTCTCTGCGCGAAAGTATAATTAACTTGTTGATATCGGTAAAAACTTTCGCGAACCGTGCCAAAATTTTCTGCCTCAACTTTGAAATACGATCAAAAAGTTTTGCTAATTCGGCAAATAAATTTCGAACCGCACGACAGTTTTTCAGCGATATAAATTGCAACTCTAATTCTCGTTTTGATTTGTAACGAGCGAGCAACAATTTTTTGAAAATGATTATTTTTTAATGTTTGATTAATCGCGGATTAAGAAATTATAAAAAAGGGTAAAGTCTTCTAAAAACTTATAAAATAACCATTTTTTAGAATTAATAATAATAATACAAGCATTGAGCTCCTCACTCACTTACATTCCCTGTACTTCAATAACTACAAACGTCGCACCGCTCGAGCCTCGATCTCAGTCGAATAACTGCTCGCTCGGTGCTCTTCCTTTATCGAGTAAATTTGAAGGCCGAACCTTTCCCGCCGCGCACCCTGCGCCCATCAGCGGGTTCGCCGGTTCTCCGTGCGATGGCGCTCGGCGCCCTTGCCGCCCTGGGCTCCATCTGCGGAAATTCCTCGGAACTACGCGGTCAGCACGTGCTCTCGGCCCTGTGGCGCGCACGCTCCTCCACGCACGAAGGGGGATCGAGTCGAGTAAGGCGGGGAGGGGAAGGCACGGCGCGGAGTGCGAAGCAGCCCTCGAGGGAAGGGCCGGGGTGGGGAGGGGGTCAGGCATGCCCGCCACGGCGCAGAATCCCATCGATCATTCCCCGGCGTGCTGTACTGCGCCTGGGCTCTCCCCTCCCCTCCCCGTTTTTCTCGGCTCACCCCACCCCCGCTCTCGGCGGCCACGCTCCGCACTATACCTACTCGGCTCTCCCCCGCCAACGAGGGACGACTATCACGAGGTCGCTCTACCTTCCTCTATTATATTTATGCGCCGGCTCGCGCTCGGGAAGGTTTATGGTTCTCGTTCTCCTCGCGGATCGCCAAGATCGGATTCTCAGCCGGGCCGATCTTCGGCGCTCTTCGGATCGTTCAGTGATTATTTTTTTTGTGAGGCGGAGAGAGAGAGAGGAAGGTCCTCCTCCGTTTCCGAGTGCCGGATGATGCACGTGATGATGCTCAGTGCGCCGTTTCGTAAATGAAGCCGAGGCAGAGAAAGTGCGAGGGATTCGGTTCTGGTCGTAGAGAGTCGAGGGCGAAGCACCAGGAGACGAGGGGATGCCGCTGCGACGAGTGGAACGAATGTCCCGATGACGGCCGACTGGCAGATGCGCCGCGACTGTCTCGCGCGCCTCCGCAAGTAGACAAGTTCCGCGTTGATCAGCCGGTTCGTAATTTACTCTCGATTATATTTTCATATTACAGTTTATTCGAGCTTTTACGGTGGATTAGTGTCGGGAAACTTGTTTTCTTGGGGCAAATTAAAATTTTATCGTGCTATCTATCGATTTGAATAATAGCTGTTCTTGTGAAACACTTTGTTGTTGAATATTAGGTGCATAAATCAGTATTTTCAAAGAAGTAGTCGTTAAAATAGGCTCTTTTAAAATAAAATAGAATTTATACAATATTTTTTTTAATTTTTTTTTTTAATTTTTAATACCTTAGTTAATGCTGAGCTTGACGGATTAGTTGAAGAAACTTTGTGCAATATTTTATAATATTTCAAATATGCAACCTGTACAAAACCGACCTGAAAGTGTTATCCATTCCCAATTATTGGCAGAGTTACAACTTTTTACTCAATCTCATAATTAAAAAATTTTCTTTACTTTGTCTCAGTAAATTGTTACTAATACTTTTTCTACACACAAAAATGCATCGAAATCTATGAAAAAGCACAGTCTGTACTTGATAAATATAACACAGTGGCTCGGCGCCTCTGCAAAAGCGCGTTTATTATATACAGAAGAAGCATTCGGCGCGGTAGTCGGCGCTCCATAATACGCCTGACAGACTTGGAAAATTCCTCTTGTTCGCCGGGTGCCGGCCTACACGCGTTTTAAAGCGCGTTAATGCATAAAACGCGAGCCGTGCGTGCGCGCGGCTATTGCATACATGCACGCGTATATATATATATATATATATAAGTGTAATGCGCCGCGCACGCACGCGCGCATATATATGCATGTGGATATTGCGGTCATAAGAGCATAAATCAAAGCGCCTACGTGCGCGCGTATATATATATGTGTATGTATATGTATATATATAGATATGCGTAACGTGTGTAACGGTATGTAATTTATTGTTTCAGGTAAGTGACGTTGTGGAGCTCCAGGGTCCTCCTCGCGCGGAGCGCGCCATCCTCCTTTCCTGGCATAATGTAAGCACCCGTCAAGCGTATTGCAACATTGTCAAAATGAGGATAAGCGCGGACTAGTGAAAGTGCAGGCCGAGCCAGATTTGCATGCTGCGAGGCGAGCGATTTTTTCACGTGCTTTTAGCAAAGACTTGGCTTTTTTTACTTGAACGTCGGTGAGAATTGCGTGCGAGCACTTTGTTAGATAATTGGATTTACGCGGATGCTAAGAAAGCGAATTTTACCTTCGAATATCAAATATTCCCAATACGAAAAGTATTTATTTAAAATTTGAAATGCTTACATTTCCTTGCGATAAAATACTGCAAAAGTTTTAATAAAATACCTGAATTAATTAAATTAGTAAGGCATCGATCGGCACTACGCCCGCCACTCTAAGTAATGAATCTAATGCAAAGCGCAGCGTGCTGCTATCGCGATTTTCCTTTCATTAAATTTGCAAATCAGCCTAACGAGAGGCAAATTTTCGCGGCGCGCGCGCGCGCACGTCTCGGGCTTTTGTTTATAAATGGGCGCGTTGCGCGCATTCAATTACCCAGGAATCACTTTTTATTCTGTAAAAGCCCAGCCTCTCTTCGTCGCGGCCCACTCGCTCACTTAGCTCTCGCATTACATATTCCGATGTACTGGGCGCCGGTAACGTACCGCTATATTACCGTAATGGCGTTTTGAGGGCAAGATAGCGCGCGCGCGCGCACTCAGCGAAAGCCGGGCCCTTCTCCCTCCCAGCGCGCAAGGTGTAAACGGGTTTTTCGAGCGCCAAAGCGACGCGCAGTTATTAGCCGGGGGAGCACGTGCGAGAAAAAGAAAGGCCGCCTCTCGTCAACGGGCCGAGAGCCGGATAGGCCACACAGCGCCGGCTTGTAAAACACGCGGCGAGATTAAATGCTTCATTAATGTGATTAAAGTAAAAAGCTGCCTGAGTAATGAGCCCGGCTGAATCATCCGAGGGTTAAGCC
>JAWWML010000052.1:8991350-9004605 GCA_035047165.1 Ormyrus rosae | reverse complement strand
TCTCTTTTTCTCTCGCTCGCGCGGCACTTGGGCTGCAAAGACGCTCGCCGACGCAGACACAGCAACAGAGAGCGAGAGAAAGAGAGAGAGAAGAGGAGGAGGAGGAGAAAGAACAAGGATGGGATCGAGACCGGTCGCACGGCGAGTGCATACCGCAAAAGTCTGGCTCGGAACGCTGAATGCGCTTGCGTACACACGTGTATATATATATAGTGGCTAGCTTCGTGCGGGTTTAGACATTTTTCCGTTCCCAAGAGCGGCGAGTTCCTCGGACATCCGCGTGGTCCTCTTTCTCGCGCGGATCGAGAGGATTGCGCTCTCGCTCGAGACAGGGGCGCGTCGTGCTTTTGCGGCGAGGGCTTTTGTGCGATAGAGCTGCCATCGTCTTGCCATACAAACGTCCCCGGCGATTACATATGCCCGGTCTCGCGCGCGCACACGTACACCCCCCTCCCACCTAACCGAGAGAGGCCAAATGCGAGAGAGAGGGGTGGGAAGTCCGCGCCTCGGGCACGCCGCCGAAGAGAGTGTTGGCTCTCGCTTGATTTTATTCGGACCCTCTTCAGGGCTTTTGGTTTTGTTGCCGAGAGAGAGAGAGAGGGGCTTTCTGTGAAACGCTGCATTTTTTCCACGAGGAGGAAGCGAGCGACTGCCTCCGCATTGTCATTTCGCTGATTCTTTTGCGCGATGAAGGCGAGCAAGTATAAAGTAGTCCGCCGAAGAGGGCTCCGGGAGATCGAAGCGTGAGAAAGTTATTGTTTCGCTGGAAGTCGCGGCGTCTGTATGCGTAATGAATCCGCTCGGGTTTAGTTTTTATTTTGCTCGAAGGGTATGCAGATTGTGAGAAAATTATGAGTTATCGCTTATCGCATCGCTGCTGTCGTTGATGAAGAAAACTGTTTAGATCCCAGCCGATGATATATCCGTGGAAGCGAATGAATCCGTATTACAATTCCTTAAAAAAAAACTAACGCGTTAAAAATCTTCTAAGCTTAAATTTATGATTAACCTGTATTGTGACAGAAAGAAAAGACGTCGTCGATTTCAGCTCAAAGCCCTAAAAATCGGATAAACCGATCTCGTTTATCCCCGCCTCTAATCACAGGCATTTTCACAGTTCATAATTTCAATTTAAAACCAGTCCTCCAACTCTATCGTTGCAAACTAATTTTACAAGACAACGGAAGCGGCTCGTAAATAACCTCAAGCCCACAAGACAGAGGAGATTTCCCGGACGGACGGCGATATTAATCATAATCAAAAACTATTTTCCCGCAATATCTCGCGCCACGTATAAATCCGAGCGCAGCCTGCTCTCGCTCTCGATTTCGAGTCCGGTCTCCTCTAGGCTCGTGGCCAGCTCTCCTCTCTCTCGGCCGTGCGGGTATCTCCTCTCTCTCTTCCCCTCCCGTCGCAAAGGGGCTTCTCCGACGCAAAGTGCAAGTAGGCAGATGCGATCGGCGATCCTGCACTTACGGCGTGTACGTAACGGGCGGCGCGCGCGAGAGCAATGCATCTTCGGCGTGACATCGGGCTCCGCCACTAATCGCGCGACAATCTCTCGCCTTTGCGCGCGCGCCCACGGAAAGAGTTCGCGAGCGAGCGAGCGCGCGCGCCAGCAGATACACGGAAGAACGGGCCCGAGATATATCCCCCCCTCGAGCCGGCGAGAAAGAGAGAGAGAGAGAGAGAGAGAGGCTCGCAAGCCGCTACAAACGACAATCGTATAATTAGGTGTCCGAGACGCAACACTATATACACACAATATCGGGAGACACATTGCTCTGTAGCCCTTAAGTACGCGCTATTGCCGGCCTGCCTGCCGGCCGACGCTCTTTTTACTATCAGCCCTCATCTCGGACGCGCTCAGCGCGAAAGCCATTTACCTGCGGAAGATTGCCCGGCAAGTGGAACGAGCTGCTTCTTTTTTCTCCTCGTCTCTTTCGACGGGGGACTCTCTCGATTTGGCGCATTTGTTTCGAGAGTGTTGAGGCGACTTCTTGTAATTGCTTTTGGATTCGTTTAAACTTTTTACTCGTTATTATTAGAGAGTAAAGATGTTTTGTTTTAAAGCAGTGGTTATAATGTTTGGCATTTGTAAATAATACTAATTAAAAAAAACTAATCTTAAAGCAAGAAATATAGTTTTTTTTTTTAACTGACCAAGGCTTTCAGCTAATCATTTTTAAACTTGAAAATTCTTTCGAAACGAACACTGAAATATTTGAAAATCGAATCACACTCAAACATTTTTCCAAACGAAAAACTCGAGACAGTTTCTCGAATTAACCACATTACGTTAAAGCTCTCGCCATTGAGCGCCACTGAATAACCCATAATTTATTCTTCCCAGCAGCGCCTGCACCGCCTCGCAGAGAGTCGGCCTCGACCATTATAATTATCCGTGTCTTCTCTGGGATCATGGAGTTTGATAATTATCAACCTCCACCGGTATACCAGTGTACGTTTCGTACGCGCACTTACATATCCATCCCGCCAGCCAGGCCGTCCGTTTACCGTTGCGAGTAACGATAGGTAGGAGCGTTTCTCGATATCACGTCGATCTTTCGCCCGGGCGAGAGAGAGTCTGACGATACGCGAGAACTTGTCGCTGTCCGCTGAAATAATCGAGCGAAGGAGAAGAGAAATAATTGATGATTCGCTTCGCGACTGCGGGTATATATGTGCGCGCGCGCGCGCGATCGCCGAACCTTTTCAATTTATGTGGCGGCGGCCGCACTGCAGAGGAGTGAACAATCACGTTCGTTCGTGTGTACCCATTACTCCGGCGGCGAAGATTTATTCGTGCGAAACGAATTTGTCTGCTCGGTTAATAAGTATGTCTTTTGATAATCACGCGATAATTAATTTTTTTATAATTGCCGCATTATGCATTACATTGTGTATATATATCCTCGCAGTCGCGGCGCGGACTCGCATCGTAAATATCCTGCCTGTTTACTTTGGCGTTCGTACACCCATGCCGCCCGATTAAAATATAACATTTTAAATTAGTTTCAAAAGGAATCGAATTAACCGAGCTATAAATACATCGATGGAATATTCCGATGACGAAAAAAGCAGCTCGCTCGCGTGCTGAAGTAGGCCAAACACGACAGCCGTAGCCACGGTAACGAAGCTTAACCTCGCGCATATACGCATATATATGTATATGTACCCCCCCGGGAATCTCGAGGGCGTTGAATTTTTTTTCGTTTTTCGACCAGCCGCCGAAAAATGGAACGCGCGCCGCGCCGGAAACCCGCGCTGTCGCGCGGTAGAAAGAACAAAAAAAAAAGCTTATTTCGCGTGATTACACATACGCGTGTGTAGAAAATTGATAAGGCTCTGTGCGCGCTTACGCGTGACGTGCAGTCGCGCCGCTGAAAGCGGCCGCGGAGCTTTTAATGCGCGCCGAACACGACACCCCCGCTGTGTTTCTTCGTACGGAGGACGAAGAAAACTAAAGACAAGTCTTGTAAGCGCGAGCCGCTGGCTTTTCGATGTAGGACGGACTTTTTTTTCAACCCTTTCGGCGATTCGCGATATAAAGTTGTAAATATTGGATTGTGTAGCTTTTGTACAACTGTATTTAGACGGGAGGATAATGTTGTCGTGCAGTAATAATTTGTAAAGACTGTTATGTTTGTAAGTCAACAGGTTGTTGAACATTCCCGATTTATATAACGAAATTTCGTCCGTAATATATGTAAATATTAATGAAATATATAATTTAAAATTTAAATATTATATTTTATTGCTTCTCAGAATTTAAAATTATTACAATTTGTTACTTCTGTTAATAAGAATACATTAAAAGTTCATTAATAATGCATTAAAAAGTCTACATTGTTCAATACTTGATTAAAATATGAAAAAAAAAGCTTGCCACGAGTCCGCGGAAGAAACAAAATTTTAGCAAAACGAAAAACTAAAAACCTTGCTTTTTCTCAAAACAGTTGAAATCGAATAAGACGATCGAAAAGAACCCTGCAGGGGCGCACACAGTGTACTGCACGTGGCCTACTCATTAGAATAAACGAGGCAGCTACGGGCACTCGAAGCGACTGTACGCCACATCCGTGACACGGCGCGCAGCCCTGAAACATACGAAATTCCAATTACAACCGGGGAAAATGGCATTCTTCGAAGTTTCGGTCGAACGCGTCACGCGATCGGCCGAGTAGCAGTCTCGGTTGCAGCCCCCTCGCCTCCTCGAGCCACGTGAATACGCGCGTCCGCCTTCCTTGGCCGCGGCGAGCGACTCGGCGACCCTTTCCCCCACCTCCGTCTTCTATGATTAACCGTCTGGCCAATGGGAAGCGATGGGAGAGAGCGAGGGGGTGAGGGAGGAACGATTTCAATTAGCAGCGAGCCCTGATAAGGGCTGCGAGCCAATTTCTCTTTGTTTTTTCCTCGGCTTTCTTCTGCCTTTTTTCCCCCCCTCGTCGTCGCCCCTGCACAGGTGTGTTTCATCAGGAGAATGCTCAATTTGCTGTCTGCTTTCTTGGTTCGATATTTTTCTTTGATATATCGCGCTGGCAATTGTTAAGTAGGAAACATTTTTTTATATTTATTGTTAATTTAGCCGCAGTTGTATTAGGTCAAATCATAAAAGCAACCTCGATTCAAAAGCCAAAAAAAAAGACCTTTGATTTCAGAAAGAAATTTGTAATTTCAAAGTCTAATAATAAAGAGAATTTGCGCCCGCCGCCGAGCGTTACTCGGCAAGATAAATTTGAATATCAATCCGGCGCCGTCGAAATTGAATTTCTGGCGAAAAGTTAGATTCCGGAAAGCGATCGTTCCATATGCAATTTCGAACGAAACAGCGAGAACTAGCGCACATGCAAAAGGGCCTCGGCGCGGCGCACCGAAAATCGGCTCGCAAAGCAGCGGCAGCAGCAACGCCGGTGTAACTTCGTGCCCTCCTCCGCCGCCGCCGCCGAACATGTGGATGTATAAAGCGACGGCCCGGCGTCGTGACGCTCCTGCGCCGCGCGCGCGCGACGCCGGCCCGGCTCGCGGAGTTACGGCCACAAATCACGCGATTCGTAATTGCTACACCGGTCGTGTATGTATGTATACGTGTGTACGCGCGCCGCGACGAGCCGGGCGAAAAATGAAAGATAGAGAAAAAAAAAACAAGCGTGGAGCAGCCGCGCACGGACTAATATGGCCGAGTGCTGTTTCAGGGTAGATCGTCTACGAATATCGACGGCTTATCTCGAGATCTTTAATGCGTGCCCGCTGCCCGCGATACGTTTTTGTTCCTGCATTTCGAGAAAATCCTGATTCTATGTTATTACTATTGTCGTGCAGCGGCCAAGATTCTCGGTAAAGAGAAATTAGTACTTTCGAGCAAAGTTTATTTTCTTTCTCGGTTGTAACTTTGGCAAATGAAATATTGAACGAATGCTTTTTACGTACACCTTGAAACGACGCAATAAACGATTAAAACCAAGCAGCTGAAGAATACATAATATATTTTTAGCCCAGCTTTTAGTTAAGAAAAAGTCGCTCTGGAAAAATGAGCTTTGTCGTGGAACGAGTTCCAAGGGGTGTTCGCATACACACGTGCCCGCATTTCCGGCTCCTCGTTTACCGTCCCTTGTCCGGCCGGCATCTCGGGAGAGAGTAGACCGTTAAAAGCATTCGCCGCTTCTGCGGCCCTCGCTCGTAATTACGGATATATGGGCGCCGGGCTTGCGGTTCCGAATCGAAGAACACTTGCCGAAATGAGTCGGAATTGACCAACAAACAATAATGGCCCTCGAGCTCCAATTCCCCCTTATGCGAGAAGAAAGAAAGTGGAAAAAGGGGATACGGCGCGGCTGGAAATTGAGAGGAAATTGAAAAGATATCAAAGAAAAAGGAAAAATGAGGATTTGTAAGGTTGCGCGAAAATAATCAAAATCTTCATTTATTTCCCCCCAATGTAAAATACAAAAACAACGAAACCACTGCAGACCGACGGAGGAATAAAATAATTTATTCCCAAGAACAAAAATTAAAAATGACAAAGACGCGATCTCGATCTCTCTCGGGGCGAATCGGCGGCGCAAGGCGCGGGGCAGCGCGCAACAGCCCCCCAGAAAACGCGAGCGATCCGTTCCTAGATTCGCGGTGCGCGCGCGTGGGTGTGTTACACGTAGACGTCGGGGGGGCTCTCGCACGGGAGAGCTGTTTCAGCGGCTCGCGCGGACTCGCCTTCCTTCGCCGCTATCGGCATCAGCATCGCACTTCATAACCCTCCCCGCGCGCGGTGTGTTTCCGCAAGGCGTCTCGATCCGTTACCGCGGCGAGCACGAGCTCCTCGCGCGTTTCCTTCCGCGCGCGCAATCGATCTGTAAGCCATTCCGCCTAATTTTCCTCCCCAGAGCTTTTATTATTCAATTTCCAGGCCCGAGATCTGTCCGCGGCTGAATAAGGAAGCTAGATCGGTTGATATTTTTTGTTTTATTTTTAATTTGGAGAAAATTGGATTTAATTTTAATGAGATTTCTTTCAATTTATTTCGGTATGAGCCTACTGTAATTCTATAATTTAAATTCTTCTTTAAAAAGTAAATTCTTTGTTTTGTAAATAATTATATTTCTGCCGTTCCAAGTAACTTGTTCACTTCGGCATTCTTTTCCATCCAGAATCGCATTGAAATCTTTCCTCGCCGCCAGTTGCGCAATCGATCGAATTTAAATATTGATTTCCAATTCCGCGGCGCGCGATTCCCATCGCACACATCGGTATCGATGCCGACGAATGCATCCTCGATGAGTCACAGAGTAAAAAGCACCGTCGACACCTCAGCGCAACGACCGGCCGACAATGCAGAACGCTTTGACGAATCGAGCTGTTGGCCATTTGCTTTGATCTCGCGGCTCTCTCTCTCTCTCTCTCGGACCGCGGAGAAACACATAGAAACCGCGTGCAGCCGCGCGCGCTTAGCGGTGATGTCAGGGCGTTTCGTAATCTCGAGCGCTTGACGATCGGCGACCTTCCCCGCGCGCACGTACAGCTATATATATATACCACACGTACACAATGCGCGCGCGAGAGAGCCGATCGATCTGAACGCTCGGCGCGGCGCGAGCGGAGCTATAGAGCAGCCGGCAGTACGGCGCGGCGAATCGCGCCGAGCGGCTCTCGTGAAAGGTAAAATCTTATAACACACGTACGTACACGAGTGCGGCCCGGCCTGGCCGCCTATTATCGCTATCGGTAACCAGCGCGTCGCTCGGTAGGAGAGTCGCGCGCGAGAGAGGTTTTTCGCCACCCGATTCCGCCGCCGATAGCCGAGGACTTTGCGGCCGATTCGCCGGAGCTGACGCGCGAGTGTGCTCACCGTTTACCGAGGAAGTGTGATTTATTTATATATATTTGGTGTTCCGGCGAGGAGAGGTGTTGGGGGGCTGAATTGCGGTGCATTTATTGTGGTGATTTATCGGTAAGAGCTCGCTTTTTTTTTGGAAGCGCTGCACCGTGGACGCGAGATTTGAATGCGCGTGAGATATATCGCAGAATGTTTTAGAATTATTAAAGAACTGAGTGCAATTAATGAGACATTATGAAGCTGACGGGTTCGGAAAGAACGGTTGCAAAAAATTATTTACTTTATTTGGGATTACGTTACTTTATCAAAAACAGTGGATAATAATCTTAAACCTTTGACAACATGATTAAACTCGGCAGTCGTACGAAGAAGAGATAGTCAAGGTGAGCACATTGAAAATACTTTTCTACATTGCAACGAGCCACCGTTAATTTCCCATATTATTTTAATTGAAACTAAATTTTAACCATTAAAACCTAAATTTTTCACCGCAACCCCTCCCGCTAAGGAAAATATTGCAGGACATTGAAAATCCGTTAAAAGTTATTCAGAATTATGCGCGATTCAAGCGCGGCGGTAGAATATTGGGCTTCCGCCTGCGCTAAAAGTGGAAGTCACATGAAAAGGCCCGCGCGCTCACGCATTTTGCACGGCGAGGCGGTGCTGCTGCTGCTGCTGCATGGCTTACACAGAAACTTGCGCAGCTGCAGCGGTCGGCGCTCGGGGGAGACGAAGCCGCCGTCGCCGCATATAAGCCTCCGCAGTGGCGATTATTCCCCGTGAATCGAATGGAGGATGAAATTCCCGTGACCCGGAGAACCTCGCCATATAGGTATACGTATGTGTATAGGTGCCGAGCGGAGTATGCCGAGCTTTTACATATGCGTTCCGCGCCTTGATGCAGCCCGGCGATCCGTTTCTCAAGAAGCGGCAAATCGCTCGCTCGGCTTTCTTCCTCTCTCGCGCCTCTTTTTGCTCGTGTTCTCGCTCGATGTCTGCTGCTGTGTGTGTATGTGCGTTTCCACTCGACGGTGTCGGCGCATTTTTTACGCAAATAGCCATTAATCTTCTGGCAGTTTTGAAATTCAAACAATTGTGATCGGAATATTTATCGCGCCACTTGATTTAATACTTCTTTTCGAAATTAATCAGTGGATTTGAATCGGAGGTGGGCAAGGTAGGCTACGCGGTGAAGTGCTTAAATGGATTATAATTTACGCTTGAAAATGATATTTCCGTTAATACAAGCTAATGCTTGTAGTAAGAAATAAATGAATTATGGATGCTATTCCCAAACATGTCTTGAACAAGGAAAACCCGATTGCTACTAATTACTTAATGGCTATTAGGCTCCTTATTTTAGCTTAATTTTTGTTAATTTATGATTATCTTAAAAAATGTTACTTAAAAAACTAAGAATAATTGCAAATATTCAAAAACTTTTTCAATATTTATTGCTAGTTAAATTGCCGAGAAAGATCATGAAAAAGAATCAGAAAAGGGCGTTAATAAAATAAGACCTACGTAGCCTTTAACGGATGAACCTTATTGTATAATTAATTTAGCGCGATCATCGAATATTAGTCAGGCAAACGTTAATATGATAAACACTTAGACCTTTAATTACTTGAAGTACTCAATGGTCGTTAAAAATAATCGCAAATAATTAATCATATTCATGCTGATAGAACCGTAAAGGTGCGCATGATAAGCGAACTAATATTTTTAAATTTAAATTCAGTTCTACATAACACATAAATTACATAGAAACAGCTTCGATCAACCAATTTATCTCAACGTAGAAAAACGCAGGAAGAATCCTGAAAACACCCACCCCTCCGACGTGTAATATTCTCCGAAGAAATTTTTGCAAGCACGTCCCGTTGAAAAATAGCGCTCAGCGCGCGTCCGGAAGGTGAGGCTGCCGGTGCAATTTGCCTGCGCTTAGCCGAGTCGTGGGTGGCTGGCCGGCGAGGCGCAGGATTGGTCGGACGCCTGACAGTTGACGGATGACGAGGCGGCCTTTCGGTGTGTTCCCCCTTTTACGCCCAGCGCTCGAGCCGCCTTGAGCGCGCACACATACCATGGCCGCCTTCTTCTCTCTTCGGCTCTTCGTTCGTCTAAGCGAGGGTCGCATCCATTATTTTCTTGATGGCGAAAATATGAAGCAGAAAGGGGATAACGGGATTATTAACTAAAATGGGCGCATAACTCACGCGCTTTTTATTCTCCTTTGGGTTTTCGAGCTCGTCCAAGTTGTTTTTTTTTTTACCTCTCGGTATATCTGCAGGTTTTAATTATCTCGCGGATAATTCTGTTTTCTTAATTTCGTTCGTTCCTCTTTTAGAAATTTAATTAGTATTTTAAATATTACTTCTTAGTTTCTTCGTAAAGAAAAAAATGAAATCCAGGTTCACATTAGAAGGAACGCGATACGCGCGATTAATATTTTACTCTACCCTAGAATATGATTGCGCCAATTTAGATTCTAATCTGGTAGTTGCAGTTACTATTTACCTGACCTTGATTTCTTTGTCGCACGTATACAAACACGAGTTTCTCTCCGCGAGTCGTCCGAAGCTAATCACGAGAAAAGCGCGGCTTTGGGGGGAATAGTTGAACACACTGCCCTTATCGAGATCCTTGATCGCGCCGCGCGCCGTCAGATGGAAATCTGGAAGGCACAAGGCAAGACACGGTATAAAAGACCGTTTGCTGTAGGAGATCTCGAGAAATCTAGCACCATCTTGAGCTACACTTGTCTCCGACCTTATCACCTCCATCTTGCAAATTAACGCGGCTCTCGGGCCCGAGATTCCCTGAAAATACACGCGGTATAAATTATTTCGAGTACTAAAAATGTTTAATTACCGCGGGGCTACATGGTGCAGCATTTTTTTCTTTTCTTTTTTTTTTTCGTCCAGCGAAAAGTAACTGTTCGAGTGTTAGATTTTATTGCGCCACTGTACCGTATTTCAAGAGTAAATTGAATTGAATAAATATTTAAAGCATGAAATTCTACAAGATAATTATAAATTATAAAATATGGCTTTCAATTAAAATTGCATTTACGTCTTGCGACACGTTTGAATATTCATAGAATATTTTCAGTGCAAGTAAATTAATAACAACAGTAGAGTATATAAAAGTACATTCATTTGCAAAACTGCTGGTAATATTTCTTTACGTCCGAACAGAATGTAAAACACGAGGAGTATTAACGAAGAATCAGGTGAAAAAAGTATTTTTTCCCCTTAGCGCAGAGTTGCGGAACCATTTGGGAATGACGAGCATTTCTAGCTGTTATCGGCAAAAACCATATTATTCATTATATCACCTTAACCGCGCATGCAGTCGGGGTTGCACAGAGAAATACCCACGTGGCAGCTATGGCATTTCGATAAAATCTCTCTCTCTCTCTCTCTCTCTCTGCGTAGCAGCGTATTACGGTTATGCGCGAGCTAATTGGCCTCGTGGCTGCGCCGGCGTTCCTTCTTTTTGCCGGGCAAACAACACACGAGTTCATGCGAGCGTGGAAGCTGCTGCGCTCTATGCGGTAAACCGAGAGCCGTCGTTCGTAAGCTTCTCCTCTCTCTCTCTCTCTCTCTCTCCCTCCCGTTGATTTTTTCCTCTGCCTCATCGCGCATTTCGCAGAGTTCCACGAGAGCTGGAGGCTCGGGTATGAATTACAGCATCCGCGAAGAATATTACTACCTGTCCGAGGAGCAGCCGCCATCCCTCTGCTCGATGGGAGCATTATTTATTCGCCCCTGTTGCCCGTAATCGCCGAGACGTCAACCGCGCTCTCCCCCTCCTCTCTCTCTCTTTCGTCCTTTCTTTGTTCCTGCGCACGAGCAATCGGGAATTTTCGCTCTCGTAATAACGGATTTTTAATGCTTCTAATCGCTCGGCTCCAAGCTCTGGCGTGCGCGCAGTCCTTGGATCTTTCTTTCGGGAATTCAGGCTATTATTATAGATAAAAATTAATTTGGCTATTTTGGAAAACACGGTCGTAAATCATTTTTAAAAGGCTCGGAGCATTGCGGGCATTAATAAAACATACCAAAAATTAGAAAAAAATAAAAACATTTTTAATTTCCTTCGCCTCGCGATTCGCGGCCGAGAACCGCTTTATAAAAATTGTTCATCTGCGATTTTTGATTCCCTCTTTATTTATCGATCATTATGTCGGCGATCGAATAAAAATCGGCCTTTTTGAACACTCAGCACAAAAGAATTCTAAAAGACCGCGCGTTCGGCTCCGAATCGACTTTGAAACCGAGCGATCTCCAGTCGCTCTTTTTTTTTCTCTCTCTCTCTCTCTTTCTCTCTCTCCCTCGCGTCGCGCGCGCGTCCAATTGGTAGAAAATTCCAGGGAGCGTAAAAAGGAAGGCGAAAAAAGAACCGCTGCCGGCTGCTCGCATCCCGAGAGAAAGAGAAAGCGAGATAGAGACGGAGAGATGCGCTCTCTCCTTCTCTCGGCCAGCGTTCCAAGTACGTACAGCGGGCTTCCCTAATCGCTATTCCATCGATGCGAACGATTTCGCGCGATCGCGAGCTCCGCACGCACACACACACACACGTTCGACCTCGAAAATTCCCGACGCAGCCGGCGCTGATTTCGATGATGCGCTCTTTCCTTCTCTAATAATAGAGCTTTGGCACCTTGGCGGCGGTGGTGACTTACGCACTCGCGGGACCACCCAAATTGCCCGCTTGCATCGGCGCGTCACGTTCGCCGGCGTCGCGTTTCGCGGAGGCTTGGCTTATTGGGGATTCCGATTGAGTCTGGCGCAAATGGACTTTGGTTTATTTGCATGAGCCAGCGAGCGTGCACTAGTTTTTGTATTTTGTTTTGATGCAAGCTTGCTGGAGAGTGTAGGGAAAATGGTGCATTTTTCAAATTTTTATTGCAAGCTTAAAGAAAGACGTCGCGACGTATTAGAACAGGAAACAATTACATTTGCACATTTTAATAGTTAAAATAGTGCAATAATTGAATAAGCGGTTGCCTTATAAAGAGTAATAAATTTTCTATGTATTAAGCAGTATAAAATAATCTATGATGATGGTCACATTGATTATTTGACATTTCGTTCACGAATGCAAGACCACCCATAATATGTGGTGACATCACAAGTATTAAATTATTTATGTACATTGCACTTATGAATTTGGGACCTAATTCATGGTGAAACTAGAAGCTTTTCTAAATTGTGCAACATTTAATATATGACGATCGTACGCTTACTAAAAAGCAAATGAGAAACTTTTTAAGAGATGAAATATTTAGTTTTATATTAATATAAAAAATTATTTAATTCATCAAATCCTTTCGACTTATTTTTTAAATAAATACAGACTCTAATATTATTTAACAATAACAAATTTTACTTGGTTTAGAAAGCTTTTTAAACAAAAATTCTGCGATTGCTAATCGATATCCGACGAGTATAAAGTAAAAGTTTAATTCCATTTGGTATAGACTAATAGCCCCGTACGCATTCTTGATTGTGTAAGTTTTGTTCAGATATCTAAGAGAATCTATTGTTGTGAAATAATGAGTAAAACCACTTTCAAACAGTCTGTAGTCAATTTTTGTAAATATTTAATGCATTCAGGGAAAATCATCTAACAGATAATCTCTAAACAGAGGTACACAATATTTAATTGGTTTACCTTTAGAAAATATATCGAAATATTAAGTTAATAAAACATAATGTTGAAGGTTTTTAAAAAAAGAAGAATAATAATATTTACTATATGAATAGTAAATATTACTATTTTTCTTCTCATATCTGAAATAACGATAGAAAATAGTAATTTTTACTCTTTTTTTCTATCACTTTTTTATTTGTCCTTAACAAGTCAATGATATGCTTTTCCATTTTCGCTACCCTGATAGAAAATTAACCATTTGGGCTG
>JAWWML010000052.1:8962188-8991250 GCA_035047165.1 Ormyrus rosae | reverse complement strand
ATCGAGCCTCTCTTCAATCGCGAAAACTCGATAAAGTCGGTGCGTGCCGAGCCACCCAAGCTCCAGCTCCAAAGCCCGATGGATATGAGCCAATGTAAATATGCTCAATTGGTATTACAAGAACGCTGCAACGAACGGAGTAGGTCGAGCGGGCTGCACAAGTGATTGATAAGCAGTGCCACGCGTCTCGCGAACAAACGCTCGCGGAAAAGGCGACGACGCGCCGAGTGTCGACCGCCCGTGGCGCCAATCATCTATATAACGCGACTGCGTGGTCGGTAAATTGATTAGAAATAGCCGTTCAAGGTCTTTTTTTCTCTCTCTCTCTCTCTCTCTCTTTCCCGCGCGACTGCCAAGCGAAAAGCCATCCTGGAAATTCAACGAGCGCACAAAGCTTTTTATGACCGTTGCATTCTTTGTCGCTTAGACGCTGGTATAAATGTTACATTTTTAACAGAAGATGGGAGAAGAACGTTTTTACCAGGAAAGTTGTAGTGTTGATTTAAAAGGTCTAAAAATCATTGGAAAATAATATATTATTCTTGTATTCAATAGTTGCATACTAAAACTATTTTAGAAAATGTAAGACGTATTGTCTACTATCAATTTACTTTATCACTTAATTTATTTGCAATCTGCACCTCCGCATTAGCAGAGAGCACCAATTAATCAATCATCAAGCGCGCTCCCTTCTTCAACACCTTCGCAGCAAACACCGATTCGAATCTCCCGCAGTTTCCCGCGCCCGAGCTTGCGGCGTTCGCGCGCAAGTTCAAAAAGCTCGATCGAAATTTCGCGCTCTGGCGGTCGCTCCCTCTCTCGCATCTCGGGCGAACCCTTAGCAACGGGATGCTGCGCGGCCGCTCGGCCAGATGGCGGCTCGGTGTCATTCGTTGCCGACTCTCCGAAAATTCTCCCCTCCGCTCGAAGGGGTGGTGCGTGCGTTGAAGGGGGTAGGGATGCTCCGCGCGGCGGCGGCGGCGACGGCGGCGACGGAAGCTGCGCTCCACTCTACCTCTCGTCTCCCAAGAGCGCGGAACTCTCGAGCTGCGGCTCTCCGGCGTTCCTCCTGGTGTCTGTGTGTTGCTGAGTGTGCACGGATTTATGGGCCGGTGTGCTCCGGGATATCGGGCCGCGGCATCTAATTCGCCTGCATAATAGAGTAAATATAGGCCCGAACGCGCGCGAGGAGGCCAAGCGATTTATAGGGCCACTTAGTGTGCCATTGATTCCAAGCGCGAGCCGATGTCGGGGTCCAGTCGAGAGGCCGAGAGTCGCTGACTTTTCCCAAAGGCGCTTCCTCTTCTGTGCGAACTGCCGGGGGTTCTGAGACTGATTGTGAGAAAACGACCTTTGCGGGAGAAGACGCTTTTCGAGGGCTCGATAATACGTACAACGTGCTTTTCGGACGAATGTGACTCTTGTTCTTTTTTTATCGAACTCTTATTGAGTATTTTTAGAAAGAATTACTTAATGTGAAATTGAAGAAATTGATTTTACTTCTGTGAACGATCTATATTAATATTTTATTTCAATTTCATGCTTTCTGTTTGATATATATGTATTTACATCTTTGAATTGCGGAAGCTATAATGTCAAACTTATTTTCTTGTATTTCAAGAGAACATAAAGTAATCAGCTCAAATTCTTATAAATTCTTATGTACAACTATTTTATTAAAAATTCCTTGATAAATAATACAATTTTTAAGAAAGTACATCGTACAGTTTTTAATGTAAACCAAAACTTTTTTAAACCTAAAGAACTCGTTCAGAAAATGTTAAGAGCACCAAACGACTTCATTATGCATTACAGCAGCTACAAGTGATTTCTTCTTATAATTAAACCACGCAAAACAAATGAATGAACTCCCCCGTAATGAGGTGCATCATTGGATGCGCACTTCATTACTCACGCAAAAAGGTGTGATATACTCCTACAATTTACAGGCACATAAGAAAGGTTCGAGAAAAAGAGGAGAGAAAGAGACCGAGGAGGAAAGGATGCGCTCGGTCTCCAGTGCGCCCGATTAAATCTGCATGAGCGATCACCGTAATTAGCCACACCCGTATAATGTTGTCGTCGTATCTTCGGTTATTAATGCGTTTAGGGTTAGTCGAATATCTGCCTTCTTGCGGCGAGATCGATTATTCGCCGCGATTCTATCTGTCTTGCGATCTACGCGAGGAGAGAGCGGGAGTCCTAATGTAGTTTCCCTTCATCGGAAAGCGCGCGTAAGGCTGAACGCCCGAACGCATTTGAATAACAAACGAGATGCAAATTTTATGTGCCCCGTGCTTTTGGCTTCTGTGGGTGAGCGAACTTGTATGTGGCACTTTGTTTTGCGAATACTTACTGCTTGCGTTACTCCGATGCGTCTGAGGCTCTTTTTTTCTCCGTCCGTCGGATGGCGCACGGTGGCAAAGAGCGCGTTGCAATGGATTGTATTTGGAAATATCGAATAACTACGGTGATTCATATTTTCTTGTTAAGAGGGGCAATTTGTTTCTTGCAAAATAAATAAGATTAATAATTTTAAATAAAAAATTACTAGATAATATAATCATTGTGTATAAACAGCTGTATATTTTTAATTCGCGTTTATCGACAGCGGTTTAGGATAAAATATTTATGTTGGAATATTTTAAACATATTTTTTTGATAGTTAATACAATATTTTTTTCAACCGCAAGAATAAACAAATAAAGAATGCCTATTATTAATTTCACGAAAATTCAATATTTCATTCGGAAATTCAATATTTCAATTTTCAACGGTTTCGAAATTACCGATAAAATATAAATTCGTATACTATTTTAATTAACGTTTGTCTAATTTAAATTTTATCGAGCGAAATTAAAGTACGGAAGCGAGAAGGAAAATATAAGTTTCGACTAATTTGAAAGGCGTCTTAACGTTTCAATCTTAAATCTCACTCTAGCAAGTCTACATCCCCGAACAGCATCTTGATTCGAAAGAGATTTAATTAAAACCGCCCTTCCAATGTTTCGTCTGATTGGGCGAAAATGCGAACCCTCGCGCGCGGCGTAACGAATTTGGATCCGGCGCGCTCGAAACTCTAAATCTGTTTTGTTATTACAGTTTCTTTAATTTGAATTCTTTCCGCATTCCCCAAAATGATTTGCATACTTTACCGCGCGGTTTTAATCAATGAAAATCCTTAAAGACGCCACTCGGGAATTGCATTAATCACGCATAAATCAAGATTAGTAAGTAAATAGTACAACGCACTGTAGATAAATTTTTGTCTAAGTGTTAAATAAAGCTTTTTGAATAAACGACGTTTTCGTTGCTTCGCCATCATTGTGATATTTGCTTTTCTTCTCAAACACCGAACTGAAATAAGACGTAAAGCAATAAATTAGAAAAAGGCATTAAATCACCGCAGTCTTTACCTACAGCTAAATATTCTTTGTCCGGCGAGTGTCAATAAAGAAAGCTGTCCCCAGAAACGAGAGCAGAGTTCCCCAAAAAGCGCGCATCCCGAGCATCGGCTCTTCCGAAAAACGCATCGCATAAATCACTTATTTAATGCACACACGTCGCTCCTTCGAGAAAAAAAAAATCCGGCCCCAAAGGCCAAAAGCCAAAGAATAAGAATTCACCCTTGGAGTCTTTAAAAGCGCCCGCATAAACAGAGCCCAGAGCCGGCATGTCCGCCGAGAGACTTTCCTTGCCCTCTCGCGCAAATGTCCGTCACGGAAAAGCCCGTTCAAGCGCGTCTGTGACGAAGGAAGCGAAGGGAGGAGGCGGCGGCGGCGTCGGCGGCGGTGGCAGAAGGCGAACGAACAAACGTCAGGGGGATGATGTCTAAATCTCCCTTTTGCGCTTCACGCTGACTGCCCGCCCTTTGCCCGACCTTAGGCTTTCTCTGTCTCTCCCCCCTCCCCCCGGCGCGCGCGCTTCCTTCTTGCTTTCCGCCCCGCAGCAGTAGCGAAAAGGGAGGCGGCGGCTCTTTCTCTCTCTCGCATGGCGAGCCAGCCAGCGGTACAGTCCCGTCGAGAAGTTCGCCGGCGAGGGCCAAGTTTCAGGGCTGTCCATTGTAGCTGGAGGCCGAATTTCGCAGACGATTTATTGGCCCGAGCGGGCCGGCGTTTGCCTTGCGGATACTTGTAATAATATGCGATTATGATTGAATATCTTTGGGATATCCGCAGAGTTCTGTTTCGTTTTATTAATTTCGTTAGTTTCGCGGAGGAATAATAATAAATAAGGGAATTAAATTGAGAAGGAAATTTTGGTTATTGCGAGGCTACTAAATTTTACAATTATTTGTTCAGAAGCTAATTAAATAAACTCATTATTGACGATATTAATTTGTTGATGATAGATACAAATAAATAAAAAATACAATTACAAGTTTTTTTTTTCAATAGTAAGCATCCCTACCGAAATAATTAATGAAAAATTGAGCTTATTATAGTAGATAACAATCTTTATTAAAAAACCGCAAATTCGCGTTATGAATACTTGGCATATATTATTCATATTATTTTAGCAAAAATTATTTTTTAAAACTAGTGAGTACTCTGTAGGAAATTTCACCATTTTTTTTGCCCAATTAACCAATAATTCACCAATTTTTTTTTTTTTTTTGCCAAATATTTTGGTGAAATATTTATCCAAAACTGATGAAAAATAAATATAGTGGATTAATAATAATGTAAATTAAAATTTTATATTTAAATATAAGTATCTTTGAATTTATTATTTAAATTCAAAAGTTTGCGGGTTAAAAAATTTAATTAACAATTTAAATTGTTTACTAAAATTAAAAAATATAAATAATGTAATAATAATTAAATACATTTATTCCATGCAATTTAAAAAAAATTATTTAAACTAAAAGTCAGGTTAAGTAGAAAATTCTAGTATTAAATTTATTATTTACAGCATTTTTTACTATTATTTTCGCTTTGGCCAATTTTTGACCAATTTTTCGATCAAAACGGTGTTGTTTTTAACAGGGTTTTTGGTAAAAAATTTTTAAAAAATTGGCCAATAACTGACAAAATAATGGTGAAAATTTCCAACAGGGGATCTGTTCATCATATTAATTTTAAAATTTGAATGTCTCAAAAGTATTTTTGATTTTGTAAAAACTATTTTATAGAAAAAAAAATTTTAAATTTCATTGATAAAAGAGTATTGCAAAATACTATATACAATACCTTAAAAAGATAATCATACGTTAGATAGAGCAATCGTTAAGGATCTTAATCCCGAGGAGTCATAAATTCAACTTTACGACTCTACAATTTCTCGCAGGCATTAAAGCGACATTTCAATAAAAACTAAGCGCACCCCATAAACTATAGCGCGTCGCAGACTATACAAATTAGCTTTTAAAAGAAGGCAAAATAAGCAGGCCCCATAAACGGACGCGCTCCGGCACACTTGTCAAAAAGGCCCGGCGTATGACGTCCACATGGGATCGTTCATCGCGAGCGGAATCGATACACAAATATTTACGGCGAACGCTCACGTTTTCCAGTCGATTTTTCGTAAAAGCGAGAGCGCGCGACTCGCCGAGGCCCGGCCATTCATAGCCCCGCTTCGCCTTCGTAAAAGAAGGGCAAAGATTTAGAGCCCTCGATTTACGTAACAAGCCGAGACGCTCGCCGGGGCAAAGGGAAAAAAGGTGCCCCGCCGCTTCTCGTAGGTATTTGGAGCAGAGCGGCGGTCGGGGCTCTTTAGATTTTTATGGAAGTGAAAGTTGCGAGAGGATCCTCGGGGCGGCCGCTGCACTTTTCACCCGGAAAAATCAGAGCAGTCCGAACAATGCCGAGTTTCACTTTTTCCACGCCGAATTTTCGCAGCCCGCCGCCGCCGTCGGCTTATTCAAAGCTGCAGAGGTGAAAAAATTATGCGGGCAAATTAGTAAGCCATTCACGTTCGATACTCTGTTTCCGTGATGTTTGAGGCCGAGTCGACTTTGAGAAATGCTCTCTCTTTCTCGCGGGTACATTTTTCACTCCTGCGTTTGCTTTCCTATAAACACAATAACGCAATTTCAAAATATCCATTTATTATTCTTTTCCCGGGTACGAACATCATGCAAACGTAGTGAACCCTCTTTTCAAATGAAAAACTCGTGTTTACACCCCGCCGACGCAATAACGATCAAACAAGTACCAATAAAAGAGCAAGCAAGATCCCAAGACTGCCCGCCGAAAGGAGCCGTAGAGACCAAAATTTCGAAAAGCGTTAATCGTCCGCGGTAGATTTTCCGCGGGCGAAATTCGCGCGTTTTCCGCGCGGGCTTTTTTTGCTCGCCCGTGGGGTCCGTCGGCTCGTTTCGTCGCCCGGCGCGCCGCCCACTCGTCGGTGGCATCGCGCACGTGCATCGTTGAATTCAGCTGCCTCGTTCGGTTCACGAATGAGTTATCGCCCGTCGAGCTGCTCTTTCATTTCCAGGCTCGGCTCTCTCTCTCTCTCTCTCTCGCGGTGGTGGCTTCGGTATCGCTTGCGCGCGCGCCGTCAGCAACGTTTTCCCGTCTCCCCTCGCACGAGCGCGCGCGCGCACAAACACACACACATACACACTCTTTCCCCCCTTTGTCTCTCTCTCTCTTTCTCCTCTTTCCCCGAGTCTGCTTTCTCTTTCTCTCTTTTCTTTATCCACCTTTTTATGGCCGCTCTTTCTCTTTTCTGCTCCTGTTTTTATCAGGCCTTTGTTGCGCGCCTTTCGCTGCATTAACGTTTAATAAAATCTTTTACGATTTCGATTTTGCCTTTGTGCCGGGGATGATAAAAATTTTTTCATTCTCAACTAAAAATTTTACTTGCGCATTATTCCCAACCTTGGAATACTTCTGCAAAAGAACATCCGCAAATAATATAACGCAGCTCGTAATTAATTCAACGTTCAAGAGCGCTTTTTAACGCAAAAAGCCCGGGAATCAATTTTTTTTTCTTTCCTCGCAACCGTCATCCATCTTCCCGGCCGTATAATCGGCGCTATCTCATTCTCTCTCCCTCATAGTTCCCGGTTCATCATTTCGAAATCCACGCAGACAAGATCAGCCGCGCACGCATATCGGGGCCGTGCGTGTGCGTATACGTATAACGCGAGGGTGCGTCAGCTGCCTCTCCCTCCGCCTGGAGGAACACCGCGAGCAAGGTGTGCTTTCACTTCCTGCGAGCGAGTCTCTCTCTCTCTCTCTCCGTCTCTCTTTCTCTTGGGGCGAGCGAGGAATTGCCGCTGCAGGAACGCGGCCGCGCTTGGCGATAGCTGAACGATCGGTTAGGCTGTACTTACTGCTGGCGGTATTGGATTGATTATCGGCGAAATTGTAAAAATTTTGATGTTTTCATTCAGAGCAAGACGGTAATTATTGTTGGATCAAACGGATTGCGGTTCCATGAAAGCTTTATTTCAGTGGATGTATCTTATCGCACTCTAATAATTTTCCCATCGAATTAACCCGAATTTTAATTCACTTGTATACGTTCGCGCTTCCCGGGCCGCGCCTCTCTCCGCTTTCTCCACGAGATATTTTCTCCCCGTTGCCGGGGCTGCGCAAACGCGAGCCCCCCCTGTGATTATTATAATTAGCGATAAAACAGCGGCCGGGTATTCACTTCCAAAATGGGAAATGCCTGCTGTGACCTTCGTGAGTTTAACTGGCATCAGCAGCGGCAGCGGCGCGGCTCTGCATTTTGGCCTACCGCCAATCGGCACCGCTGCCTCCGCCGCCGCCGCCGCCGCCGCCGTCGCTCGATGCTCGCGTGCAACCGAGATATCGAGCGATATTTCCTCAGACGTGCATTTGACCTTTCGTCGTGTGGGTAGACAAACTCGCGTCCAGTCTCTTCTTGCTCGCTCGCACGGAATTGCTTAGATTATACGTGCTTCGAACGGGGAAAACGCCGAGAGCCGACTTTCGAATCATTTTCCGATTGTTGCTTTTTCCGCTTTTTTTTTTAACCCCGCACCGACTGAAAAATTTTTAGCCAAGAGAGCGGATAGATTGAAGCTCGGATATTTGATTTATAAATTCTACGTAGAGTATTTGCAACATTGATTAACGCGAGTTAAGTTCGGTATTTCCAGGGAGCGACGATTCTCCGGCGTTCGAGGCGGTGCCTCGAGACGAGGAATCTCTAATATTCCTTCTGGAGCCTTGACGGCTTGGCAATTTCCTCCTTCTAAAGTTTTCCGGAAGCTAACGCGGATCGTTCCCGAGGGAGGGAAGACGACGTCTCTAGTTCCCCCATTCCGTTATCCCTGTCTTTCTTCTGCCCTCTCCTTCTCTCGTCGTCTCCTTCTACTTTCTTTTACTTTCTTTCTGACCTCGCTCGATCTTTTTCTTCTCTTTTTCCTACGCCTCTTTCCAGCTCCGACGTTTATTTGCCCGGAGTCTAAGGCGCATTTGTAACCGAAAAATCCTTAAAAACAGTTATTGCCCCACGGAGCGGTGAAAAAAAAAAGATCTCGAAATAAATTCATCGCCGAAAAGAGGTGTGTGTGTGTGTGTGTGATTTCGTGCCGCCGCCGCGCGCTAATCACGTTATAAAGCTAGAAAACATTTTCATTGCAAAAAGTGCCATCATTCATCGAAAAATAAACAAGATTTTCGCCGAGGCAACGAATCAATAGCGGCGTATAACGGGGAGCAAAACAACAAGCCTTCCCGCCGCAAAACCATCACACTGTTTTTATCTTCCCCGCTTTTTCCTCTCTCTCTCTCTCTCTTGCTTTCACTCAGGGCTTTTGATACATGGGCTTCCCTCGCGCTCTTAGTCACCCAAAGTCACCCGAGAGGGTGACTTCCAACCGTCGGCTCTAAAAGAATATAAGCCCTGCGATACTCCACGGCGCGTCTAGCACGTGGACGACTCTCTCTCTCTCTCGCGCGCGCAAAACACGTCGCTCTCTCGCTCGCTGCCGGTGTGCGCGCGCGTCACGGATCCCATTAACGTAATTGCTCATCGATCGGAAGCGCGCGTCTGTCCCCCGGCGTTATTTTCGCGAGAGAGCCAACTGATCCCGGAGATCCAGAATCGAGGAGCGAGTAGTCGCTCGCTAAATTATAGGTTATCGGCATTGACACTCGGCTGTATACGTATTTCGTATTATACGCTCTCGGGCCGGCCGAGGATCCTTTATTTTTGCGTATCGGGGAAGAAAATTACCCTCGGTATTTTCGCTAATTATACCGTCGGGCTTGGATCCTCTTCGTGGAAAAGCCGGAGTCTAGCCCCGCGGCGGCGTTAAACGCCTCAATCAATCCGCTCGAATTAATCATAATCGGCGAGCTTTCTAATAAATTCCGTAACGAGGCCCGTATTCCCGGAGAGCGAGCGAGTTAAAAGTTTCTCGCGACCGGCGCGCCGCTCTCCGATTACTCAAAGTCCGCTAAAATTAGACATTCGAGAGGCGAGCTGCCGGCTTTTTCTCTCTCCCCGGCACAGAGAGAGAGCTCCTCCCGGCTCGAAATTGAAAGAGAGAAAAAAAAAGGTTTAGCGGGCGAGCGGGGGCGCAATCAAGCGGATGCTTTCGTTTGAGAGCGTCGGGAGGGGGAGGGACTAGTCGGCTCTCGAGTGCGATCGAAAGCGTTAGGACGGCCGTGGGAGAGGGCAAATTGGAATTCCGCGACACGACGAGAGCTATTCTTCTCTGTTGCGGCCCCTGTCTTTCTCGTTCTTTCTATATCGAGAGCGAGCGGAAAGTGGCGGCAAGGAATGGAGAATGGGAGGCTGCCGCTAGACGCGATCCATTTATGTATGACAGCGGCAGAATGCGAGGGACGGAATATATATTTTTGCTTTTAATAAGTTCGCCGTTTATTCGAGGTAAGATTAAGCGACTGACGGGGTCCAAAAAAAAATTATATGCGGCAAAATCCCTAATGTTTTTCCAATAATACAAATGATCGAAAGGGAGAGTTTTAGAAGGAGCCGGTAAAAAGAAAGCCAAAGGGGACGACCAAAGTCGTATAGCGGTATATAAGCGAGGGAAGACGGGAAAAGCGAATACGCAGGAGCGGGGAGCCGAGTCCGCGCGCGTGGTAGGAAGTCGGGAATATTTACTGCCATCTTCTCTCCTTCTCTCTCTCTCTCTCCAGCCGCAGAGATTCACTGGCGGAGTTGTAAACACCTCTTAACTATACGGAGATAGCATCTTCACTCTCTCTTTCCTCGAGCGCGGGTGGGTCGGGTTATATACGCTCTCTCGCGCTCGTACATGTCGCTCGCCGAGGAAATCGGATTAGCGCGGCGCGGCCGTTCCGTCAATTATTTCCCGAAAGATCGGCGAGAGTTTTTTTTATTTTAGCGCCGCTCCTCGAGCGCCCGGGGATAAGCGAGAGAGAGAGCGTGTTTATGGGCTCGTTTGATGGCTCTCGTGCCGGCGCTCTCTGCGGTTTTACGACTCTCTGCGTTCGCGTAATCTGCAGCGATTGTAATAAAATGTTATGGGACACCTGTAACGCGCTCCGGCTTCTTATATATTTATACGGATGCTTGTTGCGGACTTGCCGCTCGGAGCGCCGGGGGTTACTAAGTGGCCGTTGAATGAGTCTGCTCTTTGAGAAGAGATAAATCGAGAATTAATGATTGATTATTCCTGCGAGTCCTTGTAGCTTTTAAAAAGTCACGTTTTCGTTGCGTCGAAAGGTTTATTCGGCTTGGCTTGAAAACGGTGGGTGTCAAAATGACTGTAAAACCGATCGATTCAACCTATTCAGATGAATAGGCAACGATATTAATTTTCTACTTGCTCAAATCACATTTATTTTACGCGCAGCATTAATAAATTTTTGGTATACGAGAGCTTTATTGAATTCTGCAGAGTTAAGTATCGCGCACAGCACCGCCACACGGCCTCATAACAAATCGATACAGCGTTGAAAAAAAGAAGCGAGGGTCTCGGAGCGGAAGGGGAGCAGAAAGGCCGCATAAAATATTCGCACGTAATAATAAAAGGTGTATCGCGGAATATTGTTAGCGCCCGGCGGAATAAATCCAGCAAAGATGGATGAAAGGCGCGATGGCGTCGGGCGTAGCTCCTGAAAAGCCCGATACTCCTCGCGGAGCGAGAGGGAGAGAGAGAGAGAGCGGCGGGGGCGCGCACCCATAGTAGACGAACTCGCGGAGACGTAGAGATGTAGAACGAGAGGGACAAATAGAAGGAGAAGGTGAAACCCACTAAATCAATACTCTGCCATCGCTCCGACTATGGCTCATCCCCTCTCGCTTCCTTCTGCCTGGGCCGCCCTTCTTTCTCTCTCTCTCTCTCTCGCTCCCTCGCTTCTTGGCCCCCCTTCATAGATGCTCCGTCTCGCTCGTCGGCGGAGAGCGCTGTAAAATACTCGAGGGTAGTTTACTGGAAAATAATTTACATGCCGGCGTGACGACTGCTTTGTGATATCGATTTTTAACCTCTCGCTTAACTGCTTTTGGAATTCATCTTTTCCTGCACCATTGATGAATCTTGTACTTTTCCCGTATGGGTATAAATATTCCATAAAAAATTATTATGAGAATTCAACGGAGCCTAGAGCGTTTAATAAAATATTTTTTCCAATCTACCACTATCTCTTATAACTGCAGTTTAACAAAATATACCACGAAATTTTCGTCAACGATACGCAAACTGAAGGGCATAAAATGTCCGAGACAAGGCCGATTCAGTGCTGCCGGCTCGGCAGCTCTCCTCCTCGGCGTTGATATAACCGGCTCTCGGCGTGCCACCCTTCCTGTCCCGCCACCCCCGCTTTCGGGCTCAGCTCCCGAGCGAAACTTGCTCGCTCGCTCGATGCTTCCACGTAGACGACACGGGCCGCGCGAGAGCCCGTAGTTCCCGCAGAGAGAGAGAGAGAGAGAGAGAGTTTCTATATGCGCGTCCGTGTGTATACACACGCCCGTCGTGCGAGTGGAGAATCCGGTGGAACGGACGCGCTCTTGAGACGTCGACGCGATGCACGGGAAATACGAGCCGCGACAGCTCTCTACCCGACGCCGCCGCCGCCTCTATAACCCCGAGGCCGCGTGCATGTATCCTCCTCGGCAGGCCCGTGTCTGTGTGCCTTCACCTCGATTCCGTTATTGTGGCGGTTGTGCTCTCTATGCAGGCGCTTATATCGTACGAAGGAAATTTCGATTTTGTGCTCATATACGGACTATGTCTTATCGCGGCGAAAGTTGCGCGGTTGCGTTTCAGAATTCGTTTTGCAATTTCTCGGAGAGTGACGTGCAATTTTTTTCGAATCTTGAACTTTAAATTTATTGCACGCCGCTTAATTTCAGAATTAAATATGTCCTTTTATTCTCTTCAAATATATCGGACGATAAATCAGACGGTAAATTTGTTGATTAAAGCGAACATGACAATGCAATCATGACGAAATCAAGGGGCACGTAGCGCCCCGAAGGCAAGTATGTCACAGAATACATGACTTTCGTGTCCCGGCATTCCTTGCAAAACATGCATGACAAAACTTGATCTATTCCGCTCCGACTCTCGGCATCTCGAATCCACGTGAAAAGGCCATGTAACAAGTAGCGAATGAATATTAATGAAGGAATTCCTCGGCGACTTCCAGAAAAAAAGGTCAAATCGTTAAACAATAAAAAAGACACCGTCCTGCACCGCCAGCAGTCGCGCCTCGGTCGCTCGGATCCTTGAATCTCTAAACGCCCGCATCGAAAGTGAAGTTCTAAGGCAGCGTCGAGCTGATTGAGCGCGATTGACGAGTCGATGCCCATCGACTACGTCAGGGATCGCGCGCGCGCGAGAGAGGAGGTTGCGGAGCCGCTGAATTGGGTCACGTCTCTTACGCGAACACGAGCGTACAGGCTGCGTGCACACGATCATCGGCCCGATCGTGAGATAGCGCTGTAGATGTCACGAAGAGCTCCAGCTTCTTGCCGCTGGGACTCGGAATTCGCGACAATCGCAGCCGCCGCCGCCGCCGACGACGACGACGACGGCGGCGGCGGCGGCGACAATCGCGTCGTGTGGGTAATTGTAAGTGTATGCGTGCGCCGTTCGAAGAAATCGAGGGAGCTGTGGCTGCTGCTGCTGCTGCTGCCGCCGCCGCTGTTGCCGTGGAGAGCGACGCGATCATTAGTCCGATGTGTCTTGGGGAGCTTGGGCAATTGAAAATAATTTACTCGGCCGTTGTTTTGCAAAGTGGAACACGCTCGGATGTTGCGCCGCTGCGCTTTTTTTATTTTTATTTTCCGCCGGTGCGAGCCGAGCGCGGTTTAATAATGGATGATGAAACTTGAAAGTATACTTTGTCTTTGATAAAAGGATTGTTGTTTTTCCTTGTGCGGAATTGCCTAGTTCTAGCGGGATCGGCTGGTTTAATTGGATGCTTGCAGTGCTCTTCGATTGCAAAATACAGAGTCCTTAATGTTTATTGGCCGCGGGCGAATGCGCATTTCGTTCGGCGTATAATAAGAAAATTAATCACGTCAACGAATTTCAGATAGTAAAAAATATTAGATTTTTTAAGCAAAAATTAATTGATTCATCGATCGATATAAATATTTGGTAATTGGTATAAATGTAACTTTTAAATTTAGGGTGGGCACCGAGAGCTGCTATCTATAGTACTTGCTTTGAATAGGGTGGGCCAATGAGAGAGCAGGAAGGTGTATGCGCATGCGTTGAATTGCCGACAAGGCGGGAGGCGCAGCGGCCCGAGTGGGGAGGTGCAATAGCGAATCAGAGCGTTCGGCGCAACCCAAATGATATATAAATTTAGTATTAAACAGTTTTTTACAACATTATTTTAAATGATAATCACACACAGTATGGTGTAAAATCTACACATTAATTTTAGAAGAGTAATTTCTCTTGATCAAGTTTTTTTTCAAATATATTTTATACGCCGGTATGCACATGTTTTACTTCGTTATTATTATTAAGTTTAAAAACATTTATAAATTTATTTTTTTTTTATTAATAAAAAAAGGTATTTTTGATGTAGATAATAATTAAATTCTTGAAAAATTTTCAAGATCTCTGAAATTATTGCAAATCGCTCAGAATTTAATTTTAACGGCTTCTAAAAATAATGAAAAGCCAATAACAATAGTTCTCAAGACGATTAACAAAAATTAACGCAAGACGCAAAAATAGATATGATCAAAGTCGACGGCTCCCCGCTGTCCCCGCGGTCGATTAGTAAATAAGAGGACGTCGCTCATTGTCTTTGGCGGGCGTCTTGAAAACGCGCGCGTATCAAGTCTCGCGGCGGCGAGACAACGGCTGGAAAGAAGCGACCGGCAAGGGGGGACACGAGAGAGAGCGAAAGAGGCGGGATAGCCAGGCGAAGTCCAATTACACGGCTGGCGGCTCCTCTGCTTTGTTTCACGGCCGCTGGACTTTGGCTCTGGTTAGGCTGCATCAGCCGCCGCTAGACTTCCGCCGGTCGCAGTTTACTTTAACGCCCGGCGGACTCTGTACGAGGAAACGGCGGTGAGAGAACTCCGCGCGCCGCTACGCGGCTTTTTTCCGTAGGCGCGTGCGCCTACTACTCTCCTATCCCCCTTTCTTGCGGGGCCCCCGTCCCCGAAACGATTAACGCGCTCGCTCTAACGTAGATCTGCTCCGCGGGGCCGCGGGGAGAGCGCTGGAAAAAAAAGTGACCGCTCTAATTTAAACCTAATTACAAGGCCTCCGAGCGATGCGACTTTTTGTCTCGCGCTGATGTACTCCCCTCCGCTCGTTAATTTTTCCCCGCTTTCCTGCAAATTGAGTGCTTTTATTTATTGCGTTCCGGGTAATAAATCTGTTTTTCTTTGTTTTGTTGCAGGTAAGAGACGATTCCTCCTTCTTCTGCGATTCCAAGATGCTCAACTTCTCGGGAGAGATAATTCAGGTGACGATCGCGCGGACTCTGACGTTTTAGGCAGTAGGAATGTAGTAATAAGCTGCAGAAATTTTGAGAGAGTCGAGCTCAAAATTCTTTAAATTCGTTATAAATTATATAACCCCCCCCTCCCTCAAGAAAACATTAATTTTCCAATTTGTTCTAAAACCAATAAATCCACACTTTACAGATGATTCATCAAACAAAATTAATTACACTGCGCGTTGAGATAAATAACTGAAATTTCTAAGCTTAAAATATTAGCCTGCTCAATTTAACCATAGCCACGGTCGTATATCTCAATAAAGACAAGTCGAAAAAAGCCAGAAAAGAATCTTTTCACTAAAACGAGGCGACTTTCAGAGCGGCGCGTCGCCGAAAATATATATCACGCGCGGGAGAGGCTTTCGTCGCGAGGCCCGCCATTTTTCGTCAGTTTTCAATACCTCCGCCGGCTCCTCTCTCGCGCGCGTCCAGCCACTTAATCATAGCCGCGCCGCGGCGCGTTGTAGAATTTAACGCCGCGCGCTGAATTTACGAGGTATCCTGCTTCGGGCCGATGAAAGTGCGACGACGACGACGCCGCGCAGGTGGAGGAGAGAGAGAAAGGGAAAGGAGTCTAAGTTGATTTCCCTCGCATTGATGATGTACGAGTAGGATATTGAGGCACAAAGGGAGCGGGAATGGAGGGAGGTGCGCGGAGGCAGGGACAAAAACGGAGACGGAAATTGGTGTTTATCGGCTTGTGCCTGCATGAATGGCTAATGCATGCACTAATCGTGTGAGCGAACCGCTGCTATTCAGATGCAAACGTCGGCTGAAGTCACTTTAAAAGTTAATCAAATTTTCTTTAATTATTACTCATTATTTATTTAATTTTAATCGACAAATATAAAATTGCAAAACTCCTAGTTTTCGTGCTGCAATTGCTTTAAAACGTTAATGTTAAATAATTCAACAGCAGTCAGTCCTGGGCGAAAAAATAAATAAAGCTCACGACTCGATATAAAAATGTTTTCGTACTCGCGCACTCGTATCTACAACACCGAGGCTCGCTCGTTCCTCCGCTGTCGCCGGGCGTCGCTGAGCTCGGGTTAGGTGTGTGGGTCCTATTTATATCATTTCCTGCTTAGTGGCCCGCGTTAGCAAGATACGTCTATCCGTCGTTCTCCGCGTGCCATCGTTCCACACCGGCTCTCTCGAGCTCTCGTCGATGGCTGCGCGCGTATACCTCTCTCGGTTGCGCGTTTGCGCGTACGAAAGTAACCCGCTCTCTTCGGGGGGGAGATCCGCGCGGCAGCAGCAGCGTTAAAGGGGCAGCGTGATAGCTTTACGATGGCCGCGCTGAAAGATTGACGAGCGAATCCATCGCCGGCGAAGGGCACGTGGACTGACTCAGGATTTTTCGCGCGCTCTCTCGCTTGGAGTTTCTCGCGCCTGTCGATTTCGCTGCCCGTCGCTTTTTCGACGTACGTCTCTCTCTTTCTCTCTTTGGGAGAGGAGAGGGAGGGGAGCTTTTTCGTCGGCTTGGATTTTTCATGGCGGCGTGATCGACTGGCGGCCTTATTGCTTTTCCATTTGACGTTGAGGGTTGCGGCTGCCGGGATTTCTGGGATTTCGAGCGGTTTATTGCGCGGCTGCTTCTGCTTGATATCGGGACGCAATTTTGTTGCCTTTGTTGAGTGACGTTGTTTATCGCACGTCTGTTCTTTTTTTCTTTTTTTTTTTTAATACCCTGACAGAAAATTAATATTTAAATTATTAATTTAATCGTACAATCGTGGACTATAATTGTATAAAGTGCTACAACAATAATAGCGCTCGAAACAAACGATGTTTTGACCAAAGTTTTTCTCTCCCCCCCAGTCCAAGAAAATCTCAAAACAGAATAAATCATGCTCCGAAAGCTCGAGCAACCTTTCGAAACTCGAAAAACAAATATCGCAACTGCTCGAAACTTAAACTCCACTTACGAAGCCAGCGAGGAGCTCGAGCGCGGCTCTAAAAAAGCAGCAAACATCGAGAAACGCAAAAACCGCACGTCTAACCAAATCGCTCTCCCTGCCACCCCCAGCCCCAAAGACACACATAAGCCTCTTACGCCGCGCTTTCTCCTTCCCGGCCTCGCGCATAAAGCCCCCGAGGCGGGATAGGCGAAAAGCGGGAGAGAGAGAGAGAGAGGGAGAGAGAAAGCGTGACGACTGCTCGCAGCCACAGCCTCACGAGCGCATCCGCCCTCGTGATGTGTCGCCGCGCGCATTCTTTCACGAACTCGGCGTGAAAAAGGCGCGCGAGCGGGAGCGAGAGAGGGCGAGATAGAGAGAAAACGGGGGCGCGAGGAGGCTCGGCCACCGAGAGCCAGAGAGAGAAAGAGAGCACGAGCAGCAGAGCCGGTGGGGAGGTCGTTACTCGTTGGAGAGCGAGCGAGAGCGAGAAGGCGGCCTCTGACGTGGGGGGCATCGCTCAACGCATGTGCACAGGGCGCCGCGCGTCGCGGCGCTTCCCTCGCTCCGAGCGGCGGCGGCGGCGGCGGCGGCGGTGGCGGCGGAGGCTGCGAGCGAGAGAATTCGCGGATCACCCAGTCGCCGTATCTCCTCGCGAAGATACGCTCGCGCGCGCGGGTTCCTCTACTCTCCGCGACGAGGCCTTCAGCCAGCAGCAGCCATCCGTATCCCACGAGAGAGCGATATTCGACTCGGTGGATCTGTGTCTCGCGTGCTCCGAGTGCGCCGCGAGTGTCGGATGCCGAGGCACGTGCAGCGACGACGACACGGATAGCGAAAGAGGAAGACAATTCCGGGATGAGAGAGATGCGCCGCCGATGACGAGGACCGTCAGCAGTTGCTTGGACGAGTGCCGATGACTGACTAGTGCTCGCTCGCTCTCTCCCTCTCTCTCTTTCTCCCTCCTCTCTCCTTTGAAATACTTTCGCTCGTCGGCGAAGCTACTGACTCTAGTGCAGTGACAATGTCGAGTTAAGGCTCCGACCTAACCTTCGCTCAGAGGTTCGCCAGCTGAGACACGGGGACTGGGGGTCGAGCTCGATAGTCGAAGGGCTGCGAGGCCGCTAGCTTGAACCAGGGGGGTGATGTTGAATGGAGCCGGGCCGCTCAGTGAGGTGATAATAGGCCCAGCTGAGGGAGCCGATGCCTGCTCGCGGCTCGCCGAGTCGGTGACCTCGAGGGTCGACGAGGACTACGACGGCGGCGGCGGCTGCGCCGGCGGCCGAGCCGGTGGTGGTGGAGGAGGCAGCGGCGTCAGGAAGGACCGGGCCAGCAGCAGACGACGCACCGGCGAGCAGCAGCAGCAGCCACGACGGGGCCCGGCTTGGGGCCGGAGAGAGGGCCCCCGGTGCAGGCTATCGAGGCGGCCGCGCAGGGGAGGAGCTGCGTAGCGGCGGCCCTGAGAGCCATCATCGCCCCCAAGGCCTGGGGCAAGTGCCGAGGCGGACGTGGCCTTAGGAGGCGCCGCCGCCGGAAAAAGAGACGGCGCAGGAGGTGAGCACCGGGACCTTCGTTGCTCGGGTCTGAGCGGCCTTTAAATATCGCGCTAAAATTTCAATTTTCATTTCTGCAAGAGTGCTGGAAAAGAGGCATTCTAAACGAGTAAAATTATTTTTTATAGACAATAAAGTTTTATTCTGATTATCGGCAAAAATCAGAAAGCGACTAAAAGAATGGGCTGCGCTGACACCGCGAAATTTATTGTCCCGCAACAATGCTGTACTGATGGAAAGAAATAGTCCCGAACCGAAAAAATACTTCACAAAATCAATCATCAGACAATTCTACTTTAATTTAAAATTATTAATTTGAAAACATTTTAATTTGGAAAGTTGGTTTTATTTACATTCAGAACGGCGATACTAATTAAATTCGTATTCCTCGTTAAAAACTTTTAACATCGTTCAATACAATTTAGTATATTAATTAGCAAAATTATAATTAGCCCACGCCCGGTTGGGTGCATGTCATTTAATTTTGACCGTCGGATAAAATTACGCATGTTCTGCCTTATCGCGTATTGTTCCGCGCGATAATTAATGGTCCTATCGAAATGAATACTTTAAATTAAATTCGCTCAACACGTCCAAATTAAGATTCTTTTCGACAAAAATATTTATCAAACCTAAATAATCGCACGGAGTGTCTCGTATATTTTTTTTAAACTTTCGCCAATCGCCACTTTTGCATCCAGTAAATTATTAACCTCGGACAGAACTATTTCCACAATTATCCGTCCGCCGCAAAAACACGGCGCCTGTCCGTCGCAAATAACGAAGAATTTCTCCCCGAATCCTTATATCTCACTCTCTGTTCGGCCGGCGATACCGGGAATCCTGGCCTCTCGGTCCGCGTGCTTGAAATGTTCGGTAATTCGCTAACCGCCTCTTAATTGTAATTGTTCCGCGGGGTGAATTCCGAGGCGCGCGCGCGCGCGATCTCAGAGAAAGACCGGCGCGGGCAAGAACTCGAATTCCGCGGCGTTAACCTAAAGAACTTTCTTGCGCCGGCGATACGTGCCGCGCAATTTCTTGCGGCGAATCTACGCGAGTCTCCCGCAGGCCGAATTAAAAGAGAGTTCGGCAAGCGCACAAGTTGCGAGGGCGCTGCTGCGCTGCTTTATGGAAAAGCCCCATGAATTATGTAATTGGTTCGCTTTCGGAGCTTTCGAGCACGCAAAAAGCTCGACCTACGGGAGCAAGGTCAAGGCGAAGATTGCCGTGCTTTTGTGCAGTGTACAGGCAGTCTTTAAACTCGAAATGTTGCTCGATATTGGTGATTAGAAAATTTTAAACAAAATTGATTGTACGCAGTATGATGAAACAAGAATTTAAAAATGTTTAAAGCTCGAAATTGGATTTTTAGTATTAGTTTTTATGCGTGTATCAACTTTCGTGTGCTGCGTCAAATTTTCGGATAAATTTAATAGAAAAACACATTAAAGGAATTATGAATTTAAAAACGAAAATTTAATGTTCGAAAATTTATAATATCAAGAGCAAAACGTGTCGGGAAATCAGAAGATTAATCGAGAATCGAGGCCTGTACACAAACGGCAATGCATCATCTGGGCTCACTGTCATATGCGTCCTCAAAACAGCCGACTTTACTTTAAAGAGCAAAATTGATGCGCGGTAACACTTGTATGCACAGTAATGCTGTTTACACGTGATTTATGTACACTAAAGTGATTTTACAAACCGACGCTCGCACTGCAAGTATTATTTCCTTCGATAAAAAAAAACGCGTTATTTATTGTCGCCGTTTTTAACTTGATTTCGCAAACGTCTTTTTTTGAATTGATTAACATTTCAATCGCCGTACTAATCTGTAAACTCATCATTCATTTGGATTTGCAAAATGCTGTAGTGGAATTTTTCATTGTTGCCGCTTACTTTGTCTCTTTCCTCAATAAAATTACTCAGAGAAGATTTTGCTGATAGGTTAGCTTTCAAAAATGCATATTCATAAAAATTTTAAATTCACCCAAAAAGTGTATTTCAAATATTTTCCTTTAATTGCAAAACACAAAAGAAAAAGTACCAAGTTTGATGTCCTGACACATCTATCGCCCAACGAAACTCTGCACCAAAAACACTAAACATTATTATTCTGTAAACCACCCCAGCTTGGCACGGCAGCCTTCACGCGCGGCTTATCTTGCACCCCGCTAAGCGTGAAACTAAAAATTCAATATCCAATCCGAGTGCGGCAAACCGAAACGCGACTCTCCACCTCCATATCGAAATCCTTATTACCAAGCCGCGCTTACGGCCTATGCGGACCCTTTTGCGCTTACCCTCTCCCCTTGGCCCCCGACTCGCATTACGCTCGCGTCAAAAAAGCGAGACGGGGGCCGACGGGGGGGAGGTGTACGTAGCCCGGCAGGAAATGAAGGGAACGGACGGGGGTGATTGGAAAATTTGATGGAGGGTGGCGTGGCGTCCGGGGGATCGATGTCGATCGACAGGAGGATGCTCGAAAAAAGGCCCGGCTGGGGGGGAGGGGGCACGGCTATCAATGGCGCGTTAGAGGCACGTCACGGGTTGCATCTGCCGCCATGCCTCCTCGTCCTATATATTATCGCGGCGATACGTCAATTCTGGCCGCGCCGCGCGATCATTATGCCGATTAATACGGCGGCCGGCTTTCTATTTTCCGCGTGTAAGCCGCCCTCGAGCGTCGACGCCGCGCGCGGCCGCCGCGAGACGTTAATGCATTATTGAACGAGCCCTGCGGAAGGAAAGAAACCTGCGGGGATTTGACGATTAGGAATTTGTTGTTGCTTGGGAAACGGGGGTGCTCGTTTCGACAAATTTTTCAAGTATTTTTCACGCGCGGATCCTTCCTCCGCAGCGGGAAAATTGTTATATTAAGCTGTCTCGTCGAATGTAAATAATTCTACTTGAAATTTAAATAAAATAATTATGGTATGATAATATTCTCTTTCCCGGCTAAAAATATTTACGATTATTAAACTATGGCAAAACTGTTATCGAGCACTTCGATCTTGATATTCACAGATAATCGAGCGCAGAGCCCTTTTTACGTTTCTCAACACTTTCTTAAAGCAGCTCGAATTCCTGCGGAATAAAAGTGAGTTGGATACATACATGAATGTATATAAATGCATGAATATCTTTATGGGCAAAACGGCGAGAGCTGCGGCGCGAGAGAACCGCTTCTTATCTCGAGCGTGTCATCATCGTGCGCTCGCGTACATGTGTGTGCGTGTATGTTCCACCGCACGTTATGCACCCACCTGCATGTTGAAAGCGCGGAAACGCTGATGGGAATCGCGCTTGGGTCCATTAAAATGCGCAATATACGAGACTTTAATGGGGGCTTTTAATTAAAGCCTCACCGCGAGGAACCTTTTCCTTCGGCTTAGCTTCTCGTGGATTTTCCACCTAAAACTAAGAAAATCGTTGCCGCTTAACGAGATTATTCCGCGAAACATCTTTTTCTCGTCGAGGGCAAGCAGGCTCCCGACCCGCCTTCTTCATCGAGTCGCACGAAAATCCTCGTCAAAGTCTAATTTTACTCGCTCGCGGCACCTGGCAAGCGAAGTCGAAAACAAAAGGCGCCGAAGTCGAAGAGCGACGGTAAGACAAACAATCGCGAGGCGAAATTCAAATTAGCTGTTACTAAACGTATAAGCCGAGGGACTACTGGCCGCCAATAAATCCAAAAGCGCGGCAAGACAAATAACGCGATAATCGAGCGTGCCGTATAAACTTACAAGACAAATATATTACCCGGCGCGAATGAAGAGAGCCTCGGAAGCCTCCGCGAAGGCGTAATCAGCCCGGCAGCGCTCGGTTGACAAATAGTATACAAAGCTGCGCGTGCAATAATTATGCGGCCACAGTGCACTGGCGGCGGCGGCGGCGTTCACTTGAATGCCCGGAGAGAATGAGAGAGAGAGAGAGAGAGCCGGGCGAGTAGGGAATATAAACGACGTGCGCCGAGCCCGACAGGGAGCTCTGCAGCAGCGCGGTTTTTCACAGGCGATTAACGCGCCTGCTAACAAGATCGCGGCCCGAGATACGCGGGTATAAATCTGACGAGGCGCGCGCGCACGCGCGCAGGTAAGGCGTGCGCCTCTGCTGCCCCTCTCTCCCTCCCTCTCCCTCTCTCTCTCTTTTCGTAAAGGTGCGTTAGGAATGCAGCGAGTCAAAGGTTTATGCAAACACGCCGAGCCAGTAGCTGACCTTAATGCGGAGCGATAAATCTCTCGATTAAATATTCAGAGAAGCGTCTTCGCGCGTAAAGCCAGTGGGCATAAGCCGTACAGCGCCGCCGATACGACCTTAAAGGGCGCTGCAGAAGCCTCGTCGGGAGGGATATTCCGAGCGAGGGAAGAAAGGGAGCTCCCGCGGAGGAAAAAAGGAGCCGGGAGAGAAGAGCTTTTTACCGAGAGGCGACCGGCTACGTCCCGAGGTCGGGGAAATCGGGGAAAGTTTGCGCAAGAGAACGTGCCCGCTGGTATTGTGCTGATCCGGGCCAAGGAAAAAAGAAAGTCAAAACCTCGTGAGAGTATTGTTACGTTGCGTCACCGAGGGGAAGCTGCCCTTCCGTCGCTCTCTCTCTCTCTCTTCTTTTCGCCAGGAGAGCCGCGCGCGTATAATATCGAAATTTATGGCCGTGGCCGACGTTCTTCCTTCTCTCTCTCTCTCCCGGCCGCCTTGTTCGGGAGAGAGACGGCCCGAGGGAGAGAGAGAGAACGGAATCGAGGGGCCCCGAGGCTGCCGCTCTTCTCTCCTTCGTTCCTGTGTGTGTGCCACTTCCCTTCTTCTTCCTTATTATGTTTGTCTTCTCCGTGTCTGGTTCGTCCCTTTTATCCGGGCGGCATTGAGCGCGGAGCTCTGCGGAGCCGAAATTCATTATGGGATGCGCTGCGTGAAAAGCCCCGACTGTGTTATCACTGTTTTGATTGAAATGATGAATAAGGAATGCTGGGTGCAGGAGCTGGAATAACGGCTTCCCAAGTGTCAGCTTGTAGTGGCTAAATGTTCCTATGATTCAAGTGCTTTGTGAGAATTAATTAACTTGTAATTTTAACTTCACCGTGTGCCGTTCTTTTGAATGACTTGAAAAGTTTTAAACGACACTGCAAACTCGGAGTAGCCAGAATTTTGAAGAAAAAAATAGATTACTTATCGCAATAAGTCGAATCGGCACTCTGAATAATCGTCGCTCGAGCCTCTCCTTCTCTCCGCCGTCCAAAGCTCTCGGCGGGCTCGTTCTCTCGCGCGCTTTTTTGCTCGTGCTCGGTCGCGTCGTGCCGACGGCGTGTATTTTTATTTCGTTATGCCATCCGGCATAGCTGCGAGAGAGAGAGAACGAGAGGCGTTCCGAGTAGGCCCGCGAGGAGCAGAGAGAAGAGAGCAGCGGCGGCAGATACGGAGGGAGGAGGAGGAGGAGGCAAAGAGAGTCGGACTCGCTCGCTTCTCATTTCTCGTATTTTCCATCGCGCATAAATCACGGGCGTCGGCGGAAGGCGCGGGAGGAAGAGGGGGAGAGAGAGAGAGAGAGAGAGACAGGACGCGCCGTGTCACGTGGAAAAGCGCGCCGCCGCCGCCGCCGCCGCTGCTGCGACAGCTCTCCTGCTTGAGGAAGCGCCGGAGGAGGAGAGAGAGGAGAGCCGAGCGACCGCATGGCCGTGTTACAGATTCGAGCGCGCCATGTTTCCTACGCGAGCCGTTTTTTTTTTTTTTAAACTCGAGCGAGGAATCTTTTGTGGCGAGTCTCCTGATGCCGGGCGAAAACATTCCGCGGAAAGTGGATTGCCGGGGGTTTCGAGAAGTAGAAGCGCGGGGTAGGACGCCGGTTATTCTCGCGATTGCTTACTCATTTTAACTCCCTTCTTTATCGTATAAATTTATAATATTTCTAAATTTCTTAACCAAATTGTTGACTGTTACACAAGCCTAAAAAATTTTTATCGGTGTTTACGTACGCGAATGATTTAATTGCTAGGAATATACTCGGTAAATCGCGAGAAAAAAAAGGTCCGCAACAAAATTAGTATTCGATCAGATCGAGTAAATAGAAAGTAATACAATACTTTACAGATCGCATTTGTTTGACGTACGTATTTTTTTGATCAACGACGATTCGAAATAGCGGAGCGAACGCAATAAATTGTAACGTCATTTTATTTCACGCCGACACGCGAAACGGTGAAAAGTTGGTGCGCGCGCGCGTTCACCGCGGTAAAAAGAGCCGAGCGAACCGCGAAATGCTCTTTTGTTCTCTCTCGAACGACGACACGAGAGAAAAAAAAAAGGAGCACACCCAGCATCACGAGCTCGGCATGCACAACTGCTTTTGGGCGGCTTTTCTTACTCGCCGCGGTTCGGCGTCACGAAGCGCTGCCGCTTGATTTATCGAGCTTAAATACGCTCTTATTCGGGCATCGGAAAAGCCGCGCGGCCATTACGCAACCGAGAGCCGGGAGAAAGACTGGGGGGAAAGGGGGAGAGAAAAACTCCGTAGTATTGTTTTCGAAAGCGCGCGTGAACTGCTTAAATTCGAGTTATTTTCGTCGAGCGCGAGAGAAAGAGAGAGAACCTGGAGCTTCGTCGACAAGATGGATTGCGCGAGGAGCTTTTCTCTCCCCCGGATGTATCAGCCGCAAAAGCTGCCGCGGCGTAGGTGCGCGCCCGTATATTTAGATGCGCGGGAGAGCTTTTTATAAGAGGAGGAAGTCGCGCGCGCGCGCGGTGAAAGTGAAACTCGAGAGGAAAAGGTGCGCGAGAGAGCGGGGACGGAATAATATGGATGGCGCCGCTGAAATCGTTCTGCTTTTGATGTCAAAGGATGTATATACCTTGCTTTCGGCTCCATTTATCTTCGGCCTATTAATAAGCGAAGAATAATTTAACGCAAAAGAAAAAAGAAGAGGCTTCGCGGGAACTGTAGTTTACAATATCAAAGGCGGGAGAATCTGTCACCCGGCAGGTCTCGAGCGTTCCGAGGGGGGAAGAACTTGGTGCGGAGAAGTTCTCCGTCGAGGAACAAAGTCGCGCATAGCTCTCTCTCTCTCTCTCCTCTTTCTCTCGGAGAGTTGGCGAACGTTTTCTCTCTCTCTCTCTCTCTCTCTCTCGAGGCACGAGCTTCTAGTGACGCCTTCGGGGCGCCGTGTCTCGTTATCCGCAGGATTTATGGCGCGCTAATTGCACCGCGGCGAACAACATTCTCCGAATAACTCGCCCGCGAGAGAAAAGACGAGCTTTCACGCGGACGGAAGAGGAGCCTCGCGCTCCGAGCTTATGCTTTTATGGAGGATCGATGGGCGCGGATATCGGACGTTCGCGACGTCTTCGTCTAGTTTGCGATGGAGATTGAAGCCCCTGACGTTCGGAGCGGTTGGGAGTTGGAGGCTGTCTGTGCTTTTTCCTGATGAATGGAGCTTTTGAAGTGGCCTGTCGGATTATCAGAGTACCTCGAGTGGTTACTTGGCAGGAGTTTCTTATAGCTACTCGTTGGTCAGGATACCGAGGCTGTACTAGTTTTTTAGTTTACTATTTTAAAAAGTTTGCATTTTTTGTTTTTATGGAGAGTAGAAATTTTTGCAAGCTATCTAGAAAAAGTAAAAGTAATTTATATGCTAATCTTGACTATTTTTCCAACTGCACATCAATATTTATGAAACAATTTTCATGTTAAAAACCATCTGTAATTTTCGAAATGTAAATGAGCAATGCATCCGTTACGACGAAATCGTCGCCGAGTCCTTTTAAATCAACAGAAAATAAATTATCTCTCGCAAACATCAGTCGGAATGATTGAATAGTCATAAATCAAAGCGTAGGCGCAAAATACGGCGATATTTACAAATTATTACCATATTACACCAAAGTGAGTGCAAGACAAATTACGAGAAAAATCATGGGTAACGAGGAAAAAACAGCGTTAAATCGCACTCGTCAAAGATGATGACGGGTTAGCGTGCGTAATGACGGCTTTCTATACGAGGCGGCTCGGCAGCCAGTAGCCACCGATCATTATCTAAATGATGTTTTATACACGCGCTTATTTAAAGCTCGTAATGTATCGCGGAAAAATGCGATGGAACGCTAAGGAATCGAGAGCGGGCCGCCCACCGATTTAATATTATAATCAATTACGACTTATTACACTCTAAATACAGCGATGATGATGAACGATTTTTTTCTCGTAACTTTGCATAATAATAATTAACGAGAAAATTGGCGTACACCGCGAGCAAAAAAGAAACGCAACGCTATTAAAAAGCACTTTGAACATTATGCAAAACTATTCTCACATCAGATACATTATAATGTAAAACACGTGCTCTCTCTCTCTTTCTCTCGAGCTTCGCACGTACACAGGAATCGATCTGCAGCGAATCTGGAGCGATAAATAACGCTAAAGCATAAATTTTATTGCCTTCATTGTAAATTCATTATTTAAATTCGCACCTATTCAGCGAAAGACAAATAAAAAAAAAAAAAAAAAAAAAAAAAAACAAGAGAGAGAAGCAGCGCGCGAGCACGTACTACACAGTGGAACAATGCCCGTGCGCTGCAGCGGCGCAGAGGTCGAGATCGCACGTATACGTATACATGCGACGGGGGCTACGAGTTCATTGGATATAGTCGGAAACGGGTCGTCGTCTAGTTGGCCGGTCGGTTATGTTAATGATACCAGCAGCAGCAGCAGCGGCAGCAGCAGCCTTCTCTATCTCGCTCCATCTCTCGCATATGACAGTCGAGTGTATATTGCAGGAGGCAGGGCGTGCGATATATATATGTATATATATAAAGCGGCCAAAGGAGGCACCGATTTATTGTTGTAACAGTCGCTCGCGTGACGTAACGCCGCATTAACTCGATGTCTCAATCGGCCAGAGAGACAATGGCCGATCCGTATCGCGCGGCGCGCCGAGGTGGATATTTTTGATTTTTAGTCGGGGTATACGTGCCTGTTTTCGCGACGGGAATGCGCCGTTGCGAAGCCGAGCAGCGACTAATTACGTGCGCCTGAAAACACTTGTCGATAACGCGCGGTATTGTATGTTTACCGTTCAGAAATAGAAAGCCTTGCATCCGATAAAGTTTATTTGGTTTTAAAGCTCCCGTACGTTGCGCGAAACCCGAAATGATGCCTTTATCGAAAAAGAAGAAAAAAAAAGAATGTGGCTCGTTAAAAATCCATGCCTCTCGGCGGCGAGCCGGATAAAATTCACGGTAACGCTGCGGGGTCGAGTGGAAAAAGTAGGTTCGATAGGAAGTTCGTAGTTAGGAGATACTTAGATGATTACGGTGTGGCCGTAAGAGAATCAGTGTAATGGGAGATCCCCGGGGTGTAGTAAGAATAGCGCAGCGTTGGCCCTCTCGCTGTAATATTTACGAGCGCCATTGCTTGCAGAAGCGCTCGGGTGTAGTGATTTTCACGGGGTTGGATCGCTGAGAGAATATATAGAGAGCGAGGGACTTTTCCGCTCTCTCCTTTTTTTTTTATCGCCGCTCGTCCGTGACGGCGCCTTGATTGACTCACTTTTAATGATGCAAACAGAGAGAGCTCGAGAAGAAAATAAAAAAAAAGAATTTGGTTTTATTTTGCTGCGGCCGAAAATATTAGCTGCGGCTTATTTGCCTTCGGTATTTTTCGGGATGAACCGTTTTCAAATAATATATCAGCTGATAACACAGCGGGAACGTGCATTCTTCGTGTGAATCACGAATCGGCAAATTCTATGTCCCGAGCGTATAATTTGATTTATAATATTTACCGAGCCCGCCGGAGCGAGAAACTTGTATTATAATCAGCCTTGTGTCGAACGTAAAAAAAAAAAAAATTGGGTCATTAATTTCATCTCGATACACATTCTGCTCGGCGACAAATAAACTTTCCTCAAACACAACTGTATGCAAATTTCGTCCAAGATTGCGTAAAGCCGCGAGAGTTTTCGCCATCCGGCAGCAGCCGGCGGCGGCGGCAGAAAACTCTTGACCTTGCCGCGGTGCCGATGTAGGAGGGAGGGGGGAGGGGGGTGGGGGGAGGAGGGCCGTTCCGATCGATCGATCCGTTTGCAACTCCCATAATTTAAAGTTGAAATTACGAGACCGGACGGATGTGCCGCGAACGGACCCTCTTCACTTGCGTCGGGAGAACAACGGCACACAACAACAGCACAAAGGCCCGATCGGAAGGGAATCGGCCCCGGTGCGCCAGCTTTTTCTCTGCCGTTGGTCAGCGCGCGGAGGCAGGATATCATCTATATCTACCTCACTCTCTCTCTCTCTCTCTCTCTCCCGCTTTTTCATAAGCGCGTACGCGTGGGTGGGGGAGTGCAAAGGGCTCTTACGGGGCAGCATATAATTATCGGGACTGTAATGGCTGTCGTAAATCATAGGCGCTTCTCTCTCTCTCTCTCTCGCTCTCCCTCTCGTTCTCTCTCTCTGGCGTTTTCGTTCGTTCCGTCGGCCTTTTCCTCCGGCTCGTGGTGGTGTACGGCGGCGGGGCTCTGCCCACGAAGGAGAACAAATGCGGATGAGAAATCGAGCCAGTCGATTGGATAGAGTCATCACTCGGCTCTCGAGCTGGGGGCAGCGGATTCGACGCTAGGAGGACTCGGGGGGCTTTCGAGGGCACAATATGGGCAGCGCGAGAACGACGTTTTTCATTTATTTTCCGCCTTTTTTTTTGTTTTCTTTTTAATCGGTCCGATGAATTTTT
>JAWWML010000052.1:8838828-8962126 GCA_035047165.1 Ormyrus rosae | reverse complement strand
GCAGCGCGAGAACGACGTTTTTCATTTATTTTCCGCCTTTTTTTTTGTTTTCTTTTTAATCGGTCCGATGAATTTTTTTCGAGCCGGCTTTGAGGGCACAGCTCCGAGGCGCGGGTTATATTGTGCACTTAATCTTCCAAGGAGTATCATTCGTTTACGAGATTCCAATTTGAGATTAGCCGCCATTTGAATATTCATGGATTTCGAATTGCCGCTTGATTGCCTTTGTTCGAGCATTATTGTTCGTATAATCAATTTTCTCGGATAAAAAGTGTTACATTGTTAACGGGGGAAAAAAATAGTTTGATTAAATTGAGTCGAGTAAGTGAAAAAAAAATAAACTCATTGAAGGCAATTCCGCAAAGATTTTCATCTGCCCCGAGAGCTCGGCTCGCCGCGACGAACGGCACGATTGTTCACGGTTCACACAAATTAGCGTGCACATCGTTTCTCAATCGCGCGTCGCGAAGAACAATGCTTATGTCACGACGCTTTCGTGTGTATACAGTTGCTCGTGTTCCGTACTAATGTCGGCCGCAACAAAGACGTCAGTAACTTCAACTCCCTACAATTAATTTTCTCCGGACAGCAGTAAATATAATTTTTTCCGACAAGCATCCTATCTCGCTGCTTAAACAATTTTAAACCGTATTCCAATCGAACGCTGCTATGTAATTATAGGAAGAGAAAAAATTTTTGAAAAATCTTATTTGCCTCTTTAATTTCCGTGTACCGCATGGTCTGTTTTTTTCTTTTACTAATTCACCGTTAACTCGCCCGATCGTGGAAGCAGATGGTTTTTAAAGATTCCAAGGCCTCTCCACACGCTTCCTCTGCAGGCTTCGTAAAAAAAAGAAAGACCTCGCAGCTCCTCCAGCGGGCTATTTTCGAAAAAATCCACTCGGCCCGTCGACGTCTTATTTTCCCAGCGGCGACTTCCTGAGGAAGCCGAGGCCGGCTCGAAAAAGGGGGTTGGTCCATCGGGCCAGCGGGCAGCGCGGGCAGCGGTGGGGGTCGCCGATCGGCCGAGTGTTTCTCTCCGTTATACGTCAGGCGTCCGGCACGACTCTCGATTTGCGCCTCTCATTTTTTTTTCCTCCCTCCTGCTCGCCGCCGTGGTGCCGAGGGTGGGTATGAGCGTACAGAGAAAGGCCCGGCCGGGTGGGGAGGATAAACGAAAGGAAACGAGAAAGAGAGAGGGGGAGCGAAGCGGGAATCGAGGGGTTGGGTCGGGGTTGCGCTGACAGCTCGTCCGTACGGCTCGACGTGGAGGATACGCTTCTCTGCACACATTCACTCGGTTCACGCACACGCACGTGTCTCTCTCTCTCCTTCGACTAGCGTTTCTCTCTCTCTCTCTCTCCCCCTTCGCACGCGGCCGTTCCCCGTCTCTCTCTCGCTCGCTCGCTCGCCGGCTTTGTGTGTATGTGCGTGCGCGTGTATTCGTTTCTCTCGCTCTTTTTCCGTGTGCGCTAGCTAGTCGTCACATTGTGTAGCTTCGTTTCTGTCTTCACCCGCCGCCGCGAGAGAGTCAGAAACTGACACGCCAGAGTCGCGGCGAGCACGAGCCGTATAGCTGCTGTCGAGCGCGCTTTGGCCTCCGGGCGCTGCTGCCTTTTTTTCCTTCCGCTTTCCCGCTTCTGGGCCCCGATTCGCCTCGGTGTTTTTCGTGCCGCTTTCGCGCGCTCTTTTCGCGATGCGCGAGTGAAAAAAGGAAAAAAAAAAAAGAAGGATGCCGGGTACTTGTGTGTCAGTGAGGTGATTCATGTTGCGGGTGAACTTGGTGCCGGTCACGTGCGACTTACTTGAGCGGATCTGCATGGATTGCAAAGCTGATTTAGTCATGGATGAAAGCGCCGACGTGCTGCGGCTGTGGTTGCCTCTGATAACGGACGTCAATGTGATGGAATATGAAATCGACGTTATTTTTCAAGGTAGACGTGCATTCTTTTTTTTTCGAGTTACGTGAATTAAATGCGGTGAATAATACGGTGATAGCTGAATAAAAATGTGTTTGTTACATAAAAATTAAAAAAAAACAAGTGTAAAAAACCGAGCATAACCAAGCCCTAAGAGTAACACAGCCGAAAAGCAGCCGAACGTTAAAATATTCCAAAGCAGTGTCGAACGGCAAATTGATCCGGCGAACGAAGAAGCACATGCACAAAGTGAGTTCGAAGGTCGCGCCTAACGTCAATCAGAGCAATATCATCGCGCCGGTCTTGCCGTGTCACGTGCGCGCGCGCGCGCGCCTCGCTATCACGTAGGGCCGCGGAAGAGCGCGCAGCAGCAGCAGCCATCGCGCTGTCGCTACATGCTTTTCCTCCGAGCTTTCGATCGAAAGATTCGCCGCCGCTGCTCTTCAGCCTCGCCGCATAACCGTCCGCGTCTGGCAATCGGTCGATTATTCAACGCGCACCTGTGCACACATAATTGCGGCGCGTTTGCACAGACGGTGCGAGCGTCGCGCGCGCGCGTGGCCTTCCTCTCCGTCGTCGTCGTCGTCGTCGTCGTCCTCCGTCGCCGCTCTTCTTTCCTCGTTGCGAGAGCTGTTTTTTCTGCATAAAGAAACGCGACGACGAGCGAATTCGCCCAGGAGATAAGCCCGTTTAACCGAGCGAGGTTTTTGTTTTGCGCCGGTGGCCTGTCCGCGCGCCCTTCCGAGACACGTCTACCCGCGGATGACGGACCGAGCGAGGTATGCGAAGGTCGTGCGAGCGTAGGTGAAGGGTGAGTTTTATCGACACTTTTACTGTTGTTTCAACTGTTTGTTTGTATTTTGTATTAAAGTGCCGGAAAAATTAGTGTGTTACATAAGGTTTTTTAATCGGAAAGCGTATAATTTTGCACGATTAAAAAAAGTAGACAGTTGGTTGAAATACAAAAATTTTTTAACTGTATATTCAACTTTGTCAAACAAATCCGTGTAAGGTAAATATACAAATTCGACTATATTATCTTAAATTATACAGAGCACATGAAGTACATATCAATAAGACCATGCCCGAAATTTGAAAGTATAATTTCATTGTCAAAGTTTCATCAGAATAAGTAGCGCCTTATATTCCATGCCTCGCTATTTACCCAGCAATGACGCACTTGCCGAGATAAAAGCTTCCCAGATTTTTTCAAATTCTAATTGCCCCATCTTGAAACTCCATAGATCAAACAGCGCCTCTCCGTTACAAATATCGCGAGCCGATCGCGCGTTACCACCTAAATCCTCGCGTCGCCGCGCGCAAACAGCGTGGCGAGAGCAAAGCGTAGTGCCGAGCTCGCTCTTCTTTCGCGAACAATATCCCACTCTCGCAAGTTCCTCCGCGTGCGAGTCGTCGTCGCCGCGGCTGTTTGTCTCTGGACGCGGAGACAAATGCGCCGCTAAGTGCGACACCCCCGCATTATCGCCCCCGGAGATCTTAAGCATGGCTGCGGCGCGCGCGTTTTAGTGGACTCTCCTTCCCCGGGAGCGATTACGCTCTCTGCCCCACTGCTCCGGCGCCGGCTACCCGGTAGCGAGGAGCTCGAGTGTTCGACCGCTTCATTAACGTGGACGGCCGGGCATTTGTCTCTTTTAACACGCATACGTTATTCCGAGGGATTATTGCCGAACGGCCGCTCGTACGAGTCTGCTTCTTTTTCGTTTTTCTGGCTGCTTCGTTGCGGAGATGATATGGGTTATTAATTGCTCGAGATTCGAGGAAACTTTTTATTGATCGCCGCGATTAATAAAGGGTTTTGAAATTTGAATGTAAATTGGTTTCGTTTACGAGTTAATAAAATTCGTCAAGTTTTTAGAGATAAGATTGAGGATATTCGGTTTCTCAATCTGTTTTCGCATGGTTTTTTTAAATGTTTATACGCTACATTTCCTTGGCTCAAAAAATGCACAACAGCGAGCTTTTTGCGCGCGAGCGAAACTGGATTTTTTTATTTACAGAAACTCGTCGTGGAAGCGAGCGCAATATTCAAAAGCATAGAAAACGCGCAAAAGATTTCGCATGACGATATACAAGCTCCCGACTCCGGTCGCATTACGACTCGCGCCGAATTACGTGAACAAAAAGCCGAATGAAGGAGAGCGCGGCGATCGAGCGCTTATTTTCTCGTTTTCGGGCACTTTTATATGCGCGGCGACCGACGCGGCGTTAAAATTCATATTCGCGGCGACGCGCGACATCTCGCATATAATCCTGCAGCGCCGGTTTCGCCGGCGGTCGGAATATATATTTTTTTTTTTCCATTGCGCGCGCACTTAGCTAACGAGTTATCTTTCTTTTTTTCTCTTCGAGCGCCGCTACCGCCGTGTTTCTTTTTTTTTTATTTTTTTTTATTTTCGGAAAGTCACCGAACGGGAATTCCGCCTCGCGGATCCGATCAAAAGCTGGCGGCGGCGCAACAGATTGTGAAAAAAGGTGCCGACCTAATTATGAGGTCGAGCAGTGCCGCTGAATACGAAATTTACTTTTTACCTTTCGGTAATGCTAGGTTTTGTCGAAAGGAGACATTCTCGTTTTGATAATGTGTTTGGAATAATGGGGAGCACGTACTTCTTTTACGACGTGCATTCGTCGAAATTTTATTCTTGTTTTGCGCATAAAATTGGAACAAGCAGCAGCCAGCTTTTGAAATCAGTAACTATATATGTGTAAAAATTTTATTGCTTTACACATTTCCATCGACGCCGTGAACCCAACCACCTAATTCAATCCGCATCGCTCGCGAACCCGATCTTCCAGCTTTTCACCAGAAAATCTTACGGCCTCCCTCTCCTGCCTGCCGTCGGCCGCGAAAAACCCTTCCTCCGAATGAGTCGAAGTTGATTTTCAACGGCGATAAATCACTCCGCCCGGCGTGTCGTCCGCGTCCGCGTACTCGCGTTCTCACTCAGAGCGGCGATAGGAGAGAGAAAAATATGGCTGCGCGCTCGCGAAGGGTGCTGCGATATATCGGAGCGGGGAGTGGAGCCTTTCTTCCGGCGCGAGCGACCGAGCGAGCGCGTGCGCGCGTATATACCTCTACGCCTTTTACGCGTGCGGTTAGCTCGAGATATTTATTGCCGATAGCGGCCCCGTCGGCGCGATTATATCGGCCGGGCTCTCTCTCGGCCATTGTGGAAAATCGCGAGGCATTTTCACGCGTCTTTCCGGCCCCGCCGCGCGCGCGCGCACACACCCCTCCTCTTCATTATTGTTATTTTTTCTTTTCAATGAGTCCGCGCGAACCCCCCTCCGCCCCCCTTTAAGCGCGGGAAATTTGAATTATGGTCTCTCCTCGCGGGAGTGCATAAATCTCCGGGCTGGATATCTATTTCGACGGCGGCGCCCTGCGCCGGGGAATCTTTCTCCTCGCGAGAGAGAAAGAGAGAGAGCCTGCGGGCTGCTCTTTCTCTTTTGCCTTTTTTTAACGACGCGAGGAGCTATTGTTGCTTGCGGGGTCTTTTCAACCTTTCTTGTCAATCACTCGGCGCTAAATACGATACTCGCCCGTTATTTATAGCCGGGGAGTCAATTAATTTCAACGCTCGTTGCGGATAAAATGTTGTTTCGTTAAGCTCGAATGAAGCGACAGCTTTCCGGTTTTATTGATTCGGTTTAGTCGTGGAAATTTATGAAAGTTTACGCGGCAATTTTTTTCATTGATCGTCGACCATTGTTGCACTCACAAAGCAGCACTAATCTTTCTGCTTACCCTTCGTTCACCCTTAATAGATCGAAAAAAATATCTCCTCAATTTCGGCGAGGCGAATCGCCTCCCGAAATCCCGGCATTTTTCGCAGCTTGCGTATCCTCCCTCTCCTTCTTTTCGCTTTTCCTCGGTGCTTTATCGCGATACCCTGATTTAATTAAGCACCGGGCTCTTACCCTGCGGGGGGTAAAAGAGGTCAGACTTAGCGATAGGCCTCGGCCCCGGGAACCCCGGGCGAAGAAAGTTTCGATATTAGGCTTTCGCCTCTCTTCTCTCCTTCGGTCCCTCCTATCTATACTCGATTACGCAGCGCGCAACTTAGCGCGATATCCCGCCCCGAAGTTGCCCCGAGCCCAGAGGGGTTGCCTCGCCAATTTCTCTTTGTTCCCGTCGATCGGGGTGTATATATATAGGCGGCGGCGTTCCACCCACGCGCGAGGAATTCACGCGGCGGTGATTCACGAAGCTCGCTACTCGCTCACACGCACTCGTGCGATATCGAGGCGCGAGTCTGTGTGTGTACGCGGAAGGTTAGGATCGACGACGTTTATATTTGTGGCTGGCCGACGGGAGAGAGGGTAGGATGTATTTTTGCGCCACCGCGCGCGGCAATCGGAATGTAAATATTGATGCGAGAGTTTTGGGATTAGCGTGGATTTAGTGCTTTTGGATTGTTTTATTAAGTCATACTGAGCCTTCGAGCAGTTTTCTTAGATTTTACGAGAACCAATTATCTTCTGAGCTTTATATCCCGGTTGAATGATTGCTTTTTCTATTTTCCGTTACGCTCGGCTATTCTTAGTTTACAATTTAATTTTTTTCTAACGACTATCTTTAATAAATAATAACTTTTTATTGGAACGTAATTTAATATAATATATTACGTACTTTTAATCAGATAACATTTATCAGTCTAATAATAAACACATCGTACTTCTAACAGAGCAATAAATTTTGATGGCACTCAAAAAACAATAATTCTACCAAACAACAAGGCATATCCTCCTCTCTTGAGACTATGCATATTCAAGAGACATGTCAGGCTCGAGGAGAGGGGCAGCCGTCAGCTTCTCGTCCCCCTCCTTAAACAGAGCGTCGCGACGCCTCCCTCCCCGAAGCGCGGCAGGCTTGCAGCAGCAGCAGCAGAACCGCCGCTTGGCCTTTGTGCTCTTGTCAAGTTGTCAAAGTTACCCCACCCCTGGAGCCGAGCCCGGATCCAATGCCCCGCCGGCGTCCCGCGCACACTTTGCCCTTCCCCGCCGTCTCTCCACCTCCTCCTTCTGTCTCTCTTTCTCTCTCTCGCGCGCGCGCTTCGGGATCCGTTGAGAGGGGATGAAGCCCTGAGGGCTGCACGGAGGAGGAAGATAGAGACGAAGTAAAAAAGAAAAAGGACAAAAAAAAACGCACGAGGTGGTCTTCGAGCAGCTGCCTCTTTTCTGACGGGCATGCGGGCAGAAATCGTGGCCGCGCAAATTGCTGCCGCGACGAATCTCTCTCTCTCTCTCTCTCTCTCGGCGACTCGAACAAATGAAAGCTAATCACCGATGCGCGGACGTAAGTGCACATGCGCGCGCGGGGACCGGGGATATTTATGGCGGAGGAGACGCTAAAGGGTGGCGAAGGTGGACTCGAATTTGCACGCCGCTCGATTAGGACTCTGTTTATGTGCCATTGTGCGCTCGAGTGTGTATTTGCCTTCGTAAATAATTTCGTTGCATCGCCTACTGGAAAAGACCGGGGAAGATTCCTGCCCATAAATTTCGAACCCGACCGAACGAGGGTCTTCTGGGCTTATATTGCGACTTGAGCCGTACTCGCACGTTTGATGCGTTATTCAAATTGAATTATTCATGGGCGATAATATTGATAAAAATAATAAAAAGTCCTTTTTAAAGCGAGATGGCGATACGTTCCGACGTGCGCAGTAACGCCCCGTCCTATGAGAGCGTGGAGACGTACCGCGGAGAATAATCAGGGATTATAATTAATTCTCTTGTAGAGTATTTTAAAGGATTTTATTCCGCTATCAGTCGGGTATGACTAACGTTCGTGCGCACCTCATTCGACTTTCATTTTTCTCGTTATTCCGTCGTTCTCCGGGGGCGGAGGAAAGGCGCCAATGCTAATTTTTTAATTACATAAATATTTCCTTTCTTTTATTTCATACATACGTACGAGAGGACTTTGCCCAAGATAAGGAAGACGCGATTTATGTTGCTTATTAACAACAATAGGGAGACTCTTGAGAACAAAAATAATAATCTAGCAAGACAATGATTCGAGTTTAGATATTCTCTCGGAATGTTTTTAATTATCACCACTAATCAATTCGGGGAAAATTAAAACTAAACTAAATCACGTTAAAAATAACGCCTAGTCCAGCGCGTTCCCTTACGTCCCGTCTTCCCAAAAGCGAGCAATTAAACAGAATTCGTACGAATCTTCTCACGTTCCCGAAAGCAGCTCTCGCCGGCGAACAGAAATATTTTTAATTAGCCGGGCAATTTTCACGGTCGAAGCTCGTCGGCTCGAAATTCTATACGCCGTAGTCGCTTGGTCCTGCGCTGCCGTCGGAACGAAATTAAAAGAAGCCAGAGAGCGAGAGAGCGACGCTCCACTTCGAGCCGGATAGACTCGGGCGCGCGCGCTCGGCGGGCACACGCAGATATCTCGTCAAAGATTTAATTAGCGTCGCGCGCGCACCGAGGCGACAATTTTAATTCGAGGCAGCCGCGGCCGCGCGTCTCCCGGCTTCAGCCCAGACTTCGGTTATAAATCCTCGTCGCGGCTATTATTTCGCCGTTCATATAGCGTCCGGCGCTCTCTCTCTCTCACTCTCTCGCCCGTTCCCAGCCCCGAAATTCCCGAGACCGGGCCGAGATAACCGACACGTGACTGGGAGTGTATGTGCGTAATCGTCTGGGACGATGGTTCGCCGAATACGGCGTGTTAATTAAGTTAAAAACCCAGCTGATGCAAGCAGCGAGGCCTTTATAGATGTTATTTACGAAAAACTTTCATTTTACAAAAGGCGGTCTAGCGCGCACTTTAATTAAATTAGATGGCGCTCTTTGTTCATTTTATTTATTTCGTTACGCGCGTTAAGCGTTACAATTTACGAGCGCTTCAACCCTATTGGGAAAAGTGTTGCTGCGTTTAAGTAAGATGTAATTCCATACATACTGATCTAATTAAATTTTATACCGAGAAGCACTGTATAATAATAACAATATCAAGTGCGGTAAAAAATGCAACTTTACTTAAACAAAAAAATAAGCTAAAATTGAGATCGCCATCGCGATGCTCTGGATAAAAGTTGAACTTTTACGGATTTTTTATTTAATTAATTTAGCTTTATCAAATAAAATAACGATTTCTTCGAATAAAAATTTCAGCAGAAAAATACTCCTCGCTTTTATATGAAAGCAATGCCGGTACATCCTGCGCGTCTGGCATCCGAGGGACATACGGCGAGCGAACTCGCGCCGGAGAAAGAGAACGGGAGCGTAAAAGAGGGAGAGAGAACGAGAGTCTGGAAATGCTGACGATGGAGATAGAGAGAGAGAACAAAGACTATGTTCGTACGACGGCGGAGGGTAAAAAAAAAAAAAAAAAAAACGAGAGCGCAAAGGGACGGGTGAAAAAGAGTAGGCGGCCAGATAAGCCATAAGGGACTCCGCTCGGAGAAAGGCGAATCGATAATCAAACTTGCGAGAGATACAGCGAGAAAAGTAGGCTAAACAAAATTGCGAGATAATAAGGCTGGGAAGTTTCGGCTTCGGATTGAGCCCCTTCGGGGACGCTTTTTCGAAACTCGATAAAAAAAAAAAGTTTTTAAAATCTACTAATAGAAGTAGTTCGCGTAACAAGTTCAAAATCGGTTTGAGAGCTCGTCGAAAAACGTGTTGATAGAATCGATAAAAAAGAAGCGAGCCGATGGCAAAACTACCGAAAATTAAGCGGAAAAAAACAGGTAAAAGGAAAAGCGGAAAACGTAACAAAAAGAGGCGAAGCGGAGCGCGCCGCGAAAGAGAGACGGGAGCGAAACTCGTTCCGAACGAGAGAGACGGAGAGAGCGCACGACGCCGGCCTGATTTATGGGACGGCGTCAAAACTTTGCACTCCGGTGTGTCTCCCAGGTCTCGCGAACTACTGCCGCCGCCGCCGCTGCTGCTGCTCTCGCGCCAAAATAAAGGTCTCCCTATAATTCCGGAGAGGCGCAAGCGCGAACTTGTCGGGAAAGCGAGCGAGAGATTCACGACGACGAGCGCGGCCCTTCTGGAAAGCTAAAAAAGAAAATCGGCTATTCGCAGTAATTACCTTCGAGTGGAAAGAGCCGGTGCGTCGCGCAAGAGAAAGGCAAATAAAATTAAGTCGCTAACTTCGGTTTTGAGAGCGGGATTGTCGATTTGAATATTTTAAAAATCCATCGATTTTTTTTCCTCAATAATTTTTATTTTTTGTTTGCTTTTCGACAGCGCGTAAGTAAGATAATCGTTTTGGAATTTCGAGCAATAACAGTTGGTACAGCGACAATTAAACAAAAAAAAGCGAATTCCATTATTGATTCTCGAACAATCAAATAAATTTTAATGGCAGCACAAATCTCTGCTACGAAAACCGTATCTATAAGAATACACAAGGAGAACCTCAAATTCAATCCTAAAATTCGTAGCAAAAACAGACTAATCAAACAGACATCCATCATAGATTTTAATTTCAAAAATTAGTCAGTGAGAGAAATATATGTGTAAATTTAAATAGTAAAATTTATGAAATAATCGGTAAATATTTTTAAAGTAACTTGTGAATATTGTAAATATGGCAGTAGTCCTCCAATTACCGAGGACAATAGTAATTTATACACAAATATTTCTCTCAGTGTATTCCTTCAAAAATTTGATCCAACGGCGACGTTAGCGTGTAGGTAATTTATGTACGCTCGGCGCGTAAGCACGTGACTGCAGGCCGCGTCCCCGGATCAGCCGCGCATTTCCGAAGCGGCCATCACGCGAGTGAAGTTGGCGGGAAGGAGGCGTCGCCGAGTCCCATGGCGTTTAATCCCGGCTACTCGCTCTTAAATTATGAATTATCCGAGCGCGAAAGAGGGGGTGCCGCACGTCCCACCGGAAAATAAGTAACCCAGCATCATGAATCCTAATTACCGTATGTGAGAGAGAGCCGCCTAATACGCGGAGTTCGAGAGAAGGAGAGAGAGAGAGAGAGTCATGCCTGGTTGAGTCGGAAAACGCGAACGCGAGCAGATACGCCGGGCTCTCCGAATCAGAGCGCGTTAGATAACGCGCCCTTTTTATCGTTAATTGCGCAGTCATTAACATCTTACAAGAGAGTTTAATTTTAGCTGCTTTGTTTGGGAAGCACTTCGAGGTGGTTTGGCTGCCTGCTTTTTATTGTGTACGCTGATATTGTCTACAACTATATTAAGGATATTGTCTCTTATAAGAATTTGTTTACGGCGAGTGTCTAGCTTTGTCCTAAATTTTTAATGCGCACCTTTTAATTCGGATAGAGATCTTAATTTTGATTTACGAGCTGGAAGAAAATGAAGTCATTAAAAATGTTTTACATTCAAATGCCTTTATTAACTGTTACGATCATTTTCTGTAGCACTACGTTATTAAGGTAAATTATTCGACGGCCAAATTATGAATACAGAGATAATTTTTCGTGTTTATTATCTTTCGAATCTCAATTCTTAACTTAATAAATATTAATGGCAATAATTTTCTCCGAGCGACAAGTTCGCCTGAGAATTTCCAAACGCTCAAACAGCAAAATTGGCCTGCCCGAAAGTCCTAAAAACAGCTTTTCTAATTTATCGACGCGTCCAAAAATCCAGGAATAGCCGAGCGCCCTTTTTGTCCAATCCGGGGTGAGAAGTCGAAGTAGGTGCAGCGCTGCAAGTACAGATTAATAACAGCGAGAGTCGGCGGCGGCGGCGGCGGCGGCAGCGCTTAACCTCGTTGGAAAGATATCGCCAGTTGGCAAACTTTCAGGCTACGTCACTTCTGACACGGTGCGCATACGGCGCGGATCACGTGACCCCGTCGCGATTCGCCCCTTGGCTCTTGGCAGAACTCATCGAATGGCTTCCTTCTCTCTTCCTCCCCTTTAGCCTCCGCCGCCGGCGCGATAAATTTCGCCTAGTTGCGCTCTTGCGCGCCGCTTCTTCGCCGCGTTTCTTCGGCCCGTCGGCTGCCGCAGCGTCTCTCTCTTGGCAGAGAATACCTTCCAGCCGGACGGCGTGCCCGCTTGCGCTGCTATGTTTTGAGTAAAAAAGCTGCGATGTGGAACGACTAATCAAATTATTGGGCGTCGTTTTAACCACCTCTAAATTTCTTAGTTAAATCAAAACTATGTCTTGTACATTTTGATTGGATCAACGGCTTCAGAACTATAAAGGAATTATTTTCATTTCTTTTATGGAGAAAAATAACACCTTCTTTTAGACTCTCAAAAATGATGAATTGTGAATTGTTATATATACAATTTTGACAGATTATTTGATGAAATAAAAACGAATCAATGAATATTTCACTCGGTCAAGAGGCAAAATATCTGAAATTTGACTTCCGCGGCAGTGTCTCCAAACTGCACTTTCTTAATTTCTCTTTTTGTTCCACATGTGAACCGTACGCTCGAGGATCTTAAAAAACATTTCACCGCGGCGACTTTCTCACACGCTTCGCGCGCGACTGCCAAGACACACACGTGACACACTTGGTTTTACTAGAAACTCAAATAGCTTCGCGGGACTTTTCCCAAACCGGAGAAAGACCGACTCGGGGGGGAGAGAAAAAAAAAAGGAAGGACACACGTCGCTCGCATTACGACTCCGAAGCGGCGCTCGCTCGCGCGCCTGCGCACGGGAGAAGCCCGCGGGGGGAAGCGGAAAACAGAGGAGAGAGAGAGAGAGAAAAAAAAAAGGCTCTCTCGGCGTCGTGAAACTTTTACGACTAGACTTTCTGGTGAAATCCGTCCGAGAGATGCGCGTAGATTCAGTGCAGTCGGCGCTCGAGAAATTCGGCGCGCCGGGAGAAAGCGACGGCTGCCGCCGCTATGTTTTGTGTCCGCGGAGGGGCCTCGGCCGAGGGACGGGGAAAAAAACAGAAGGAAGCTTTTCGAAAAAATGTGAAAGTCTGAGGATGAGGCAAGGTTACTGCTCTCTTTCGGGGGAGGGGAGGGAGAACAGAGGTTGCAGGTCACTGGATGCGAAAGGTGTCGAGCCCCCGCTGACACGGTCACGTAAAATTCGAGCAGTGCACGAGAAAAGAAAGTTTTTCCGGAGATTCAATTCTGGAGATAGCACGTAGCGCCGGGTTCTTTTAAGTTGAAAAGTCACTTTTGAATTCTTATCTTGAGATTTGCATGACATTTTTTCTGCATTTCGTAAAGATTAGTAGAATGTGATTCATCCAAAACTCTGAAATGTTTAAGCAATTATGAAAAAAATCACAAATTTTGTCAACGCATAGTTTGCTATAATTTTACAAATTACGAATTCCCATCTCGTTTCAGTAACTGTATAAGCCTCGTAAAATCTTCTACTTATTTATCAACTCATATATCCTAGTTCTCTAAATAGCGCTCGGCTACTCTGAATACTCGCGATCGAAAGAAACAGGGGGGGAAAAAAAATGCCGGCGGGCAAAAAAGCCTGAAGAAATTCAGCCGCTATACGCCGGCAATACATATATGTATAATTAAGCCCGACTTCTCGATATACGCCGGCAGGCAGCCGCGGAGAGCGAGGCAGACTTGAAAGAAACGAGCTTGACATGCGCGCGCACTCGCGCTCTCGCGTTTCGCAACGTTTACAACATTGTACCGGTCAGCTCGCGCTCTTGACGAGGTTTCTCTCTCTCTCTCTCTCTCTCCCCGATCGAGATATGGAAATCCGCCAGCGGACCTTTTGCATCTACCGGCGCGCGCACTGCTAGCGGCTCTCCTAGCCTGGATTATACGCGCGAGAGCCGGAATTGCAAAACGCGCCTCGCGCGCTCGATTCCATCCTCGTAATTTCGCCGCGCTAAGCTTTTTGCGCGCGAGCGGCGCGGGGGCTTATAATACCGCGTATTTTTCAGAGCGGCCGAGGCGCTCGCCGCCCGACGGAACGAGATGCTCGACGAGCGTGACGCGCGCTTCACTTGCCAAAATGCTCGTAGGACGAATTGGCATTGACTTAGACCCCCGGCGGTGCTAGTTTTGCTTCTAAACTTAGATAATCGGAATTGCAAACGCGAACAATTGAATAAATATAAACCCCGCGCGCAGCCGAACTTGAAATAATTACGGATGCCTCGCGCCGCGCGACGAATGTTCCGAAAAACGGCGGGGCCGACCGAATTTCGGCATTTAAATTTCGAGCGTCATTACCATATTCGGCGTCTACAAAAAGTCGGAATATCGCATCGAGGGGACCACCGGAGGAAGCCGCGGGCTCTTGGAAAAAAACTGCTCGCTTATCCGGGGGACTAGTCCGAATCCGGGACTGTTTCGCGGTTCCTCTCAGCTGACGCGGCGAGGGGAGGCAAAGTGTAAAGGGGGCATTAAAGATGCATCGAGCGTGCCAGAAGAGAGCAGCCGCGCGGCGGCGGCGGCGGCGGTGGCCATATAACGCTTCCCCGAGCGTCCTTGCGCAAACTGGTTTTCGCGCATAAACGCCGTTCGATTATGCTAATAACCGGCGCGCATCCGCGGCTCTCGGGGATTCGGTGTGTGTGTGTGTGTGTATGTGTGTGCTTGTGCGTGCCGGAATTTCGGCGAGGAGCGACGACCACCGCCGCTGCGCCGAGGCGGTGTCGCCCTTTTATCCTGCCTTCTGGTTAGATCGAGGAGAGGATCGACGAGCGGCTCGACTCGTCGGAGATTGGGCTTTGCGTGCGCGGCTCTCTCGATATTATGTCACGGAATCGATTACCATAAATGTTTAGATGGGGGATTCGGCCGCTGTTTTGGAAATACCGCAAGGTATTTTATTTTTTCTCGGTCTTTCGGGAGTTTGATTTTATAATGAAACGAAGGCTTGTTATTTTGCGGTTTGCGAATGACGCTTTTGTTGTAAACTCGTTACGCAACGTGTGCATCGGACGAACTTTTTATCTCGCTCGGACAAATTGTAGAAAATAATTACTGAAAATTTGTTTATTATCCGTATAAAGCGAACTTTTATGTAACTTTAATTTAATGAACGTGCAGAATTGTGTACTTTGGGTATATGAGAAAATAACTGTGTGTTTTACGCAATATTTCATGTTGAAACAGATATTATCAGCTCTACTAGTATACTACTTTATAGAAACTGTAGCCGCGCTCACGTTGATCTTTACCTTATCAGGCTTCTAGATTCCCTTTTTAATGAATCGCCCGGAACCAAATTAAACTTTCGAAATGCGATTCACATCTAATCCAATATTTTTTTCTTCACTTAAAATTCAGTTCCGCGATGGTCGAGGAACAACCTCGAAAGAAAATTCGAGACCAAACATCCGCGTAAAAAAAAAAAGACGTCCTTAGAGGCGGAACGAAATCGGAGAAAAGAGGAGGAAGCGCGCGCACGTTTAAAGCACACGTGGCTAGAATGCCGGACGGGTCCTTAAAAAAGCGGTGGCGGCGGCAGCAGCGTTGTGTCTCAAGGTCACGTTATGCGTGCACACCGTAGGATAAGGAATCGCCGTCGGCGCAGGATAAAAAGCCCCGGAGCCAGGGGAGTCACGTGCCTCCACTCTCTCTCTTCGGGTTTTTAGCCTCTCCTCGGCCGGTCGGTCTCTGCGGCAGCGCGTGCGTCCTGGTACTTTACGAGGTGCCTCGCTTCATGGCTGCTTGCGGGCGGCACGAGCTTCGCGTCCCATAACTGTCACATCCGAGCGCCGTTTACGGCCGATATCGCGCCGACAAGAGTCGTATAATACCGCCTACGCACGCGCTTCTTCTCTCTTTTTAACCGAGAACCCGATGACACGCTTCTCTCTCTCTCTCTCTCTCTCTCTCTCTCGGTCTATCTCCGGTGATATTTACGAGCGCCGCGCCGCACTTGTCGAGCCATTTTTATAACCGTTAAATATCTTTATGATTAATAAAACACGACGCTTCGAGATTTACGAGCGTTTAAATAACGCTTGCTTCTTTTTTTTTTATGCGCATTCCTCGAGCGCAGATTAAATGGTTTTTAATTGTCGATGAAAATGATTGCGTCGCGAAAAGTTTATTAACCTCGTTGTACGCTTAATTACGAGCGTTACTAACACGTCGTTTTCAGTTTTATGAGCGCATTTATTGCTCGCAATCGAAATGATTATTAGGTAACTACTTGTTACGGCTATTTGCGTAACTATGAGGACAGAAGTGTTTCTGTATTGTTGATTGAACAAATATAATCAACTGTAATTGTTTATTTATCGAAAGAATAATTATTAGTTAAGTGGTAAATTTTTTTAAGCTTATTATTAAATTTACAAAATTAATTTATTCAATTTTCAATGAAGTAATTTATTTTTTAATTAAATAATTCGCGTTTAATCATAAAAATTTATAATTTTGTTTTTTTTTTTTAAATAAATTACTATTAAATTTATGATAAAAATATTACGAGTCTTATTAAAAAAAAATTATTAAACGTATTCAAAGTAATAAAAAATAAAAACTGATTGAAAGCCTAGAATGTAAATTACATAATGACACTGATAATCATGCCGATGATCTACCGAAACAACACGAGCATTTGCGCTCCGTATCGAGTCCGTCTCCGTTACATAAGCCTTGAACCACCGTTACAGACAATTTGGTCGGCGAAAAACAAAGGGAATCGTGGCTCGGAAGCCGAGGCCATTTTGATGAATAGAAGCCATCATCTCCGCCGTCGTGACGTCACCCTCCATACTCGGCTATGGCCTCACGTGACTCCACCCTCTTTTCAATCACCTTAGAACCCGAGCCCACCCAGCTGTCAAGCTGGCGCTCCACCCCATTTTTCCCAGGCCCGAGCCGGCCGATATCGCTCTCGCCATCTATCGAGCGTCGGCCGAAACTTCTTAATCCTTCGGACTGACTTGTGGGTTTGACGTTCCTCCTGCCGATGCCGCTACTTAACAAGTCCCAATAACTATACCCGGTGTTCCTTTTGGAAGCTACCGAGTAGCTTTTTGCCGGGGAATGACCCTGGCGGTTCGTTACCGCTCTTGGGGACGAGATGCGCTGCCTTGGCTGTTTCTCGCTAAGCTGAAAATAACCGTTCAGAGTATTTTATAAATAGCTAATGTATAGCATATTAAAATAATTGCAAGATAAACAAGCTGATGATTAATTTAATACGGGGAAAAAAGTCTTGTTTATTGAAGAGATTAAACTTTTAAAAAAGAAAAAAAATATATCGCTCGACTTTAATATAAATCTGTTATTTGAAATTAAAAAAACTCAAAGAAAATAAATCTCGCTCCGCCGATAAATTCTCCCCTTAATTAAAACAAGCAACAAAGGTGTAAATTTTCTAATCAAAATAAGCTCGAACGAATTTTCGAAAGCTCTCCCTCTCGCGAGACACCCTCGCGGTGCAGCGGATAGCGAATAATTATTCGTCGCACGAAATTCCGGTACGACTTCGCGGCAGCAAAGTTGGCTTTGCTTCGGGCGGAAGAGAGCCCGAAGATTCGTTCGCTCTCCCTCAAGTCAATGGGTACAAAGGCAAAGTTGGGAAGCAATAGCAGAGCGTCGGCGGTGGCGGCGGCGGCGGCGGCGGCGTTGAATTGAGTTCAAATCCTGGCCGAGAGAGAGAGAGAGAGAGAGCGGGCGGGAGAAAATTTATACGCGGGACGTATAGCCTCAGCTTGGAATCGCTATCGGCGGCCATTCATCAATCCGTGGAATCAATACGCTGGAATTAATGAAAGCGCCGCGTGAACAGCGAGCTAGCGGCCGGAATGTTAATCGCGATCGGCCCGAGCCCTTCTCCGCTTCCTCCTCCTCCTTCCCTCCCCCCGGCCCCCGGTATATAGCGCGCCGCGCGAACTCCCAAGAGTCCTTCCGCCGTTTCGCTTCCCTTCCTCCCCCTCCCCCTCCCCCCTTTCCCTCCGAAATAACCTTCCTCTCTGTCTCTTTCGAGCGCCGTAGGCCGTGCGGACAGAGATAGAACGCGAGCGAGAGCGCTCGTTATATTCTATATTCGCGAAAGCTCGCTCGCTCGGCCGCCTCTGCTTATCTGGCCGCCGAGCGTTGCCGCTGCTGCTGCTGATGCCTCCGCACTTTTGCTTCTTCGCCTCTCTGTGACAATGCTCGCGCGCGCGTGTGTGTGTGTCTGGGTGCGGGGCTTCGTACGGAGGGCATTCAATTTTCGCGCGGCTTATCGTCCTTTTCAATTCATCGCGTTCTTGCTGGCATGTCGATCTATAGCTCGTTGTTTATGGGGTGTCTGAGACTATTCGATTTTATCGAAACAATGTGGGTAACGGGAAAGGATTTGTTACTGCATTTTCTTCAATTGATGTTTTTATCTAAATAAATATCTTGCCAATAATGTTTGTAACGCATTTTGGAGTTTTTTTATCGTTTGGTAGTGACCTACGATATCATAAGAGTTTTGTGTCCTGCAGAGAAGTAGCAGGACGAAAATGATCCATATCTAAAGACTCTGCAGTCGGTAGGGAAGATCTGCATTCTTAAAAATATTATCGATCTTTTTCTTTCTGTGCATAAGTTGCATATGTACGTAAAATTTTTAGTGTTAAAAAAAATTTTCATGCGGGTACTAATTATATTAATTTTTATGTTATTTCTCATCTCAATGTGTAATTTAAATATTGAAGTTGATATATTGCTGAATTTAAAAAACTGTATTTTTTAAATAATATAATATGGATTGATAATGGCAAATTTAAAACAAATTGGTATGAATTTTCATCGTGCTTCTGGGCAAAATAATTAAAATTAAACAACTGTAAAAGTTATCAAAGAATTTCAGTACTGTATACACAAGTAAATTAAACTATTTATTTAAGCATTCTGATAACTTCCTGTTTCAAAATTGATATAAATAAATGTAACAAGTTGAGACAAAAATTAGCTGAAAGTCTAATAATAAGACCCCCAGCTACTTTTCCCCGCAAAATATTTACGTAACAACCGCCCTTCTGCTTTGTGCTTGGCGTAAATCGCGCGTGAAAAGGCGCGCCCGAGTCTCCCATCGCAGCGGAGGGCCGTCATTACCAAGCGAAAAAAGCGTGAAAGAGCCACCGTCTTTGGTCTCTGGATCCTTGGAGAGGCCCAATATTAGCAGTCCCTATGATCCGTGCCGACCGCGGCCGCACGTTTTTCTCTTGTTCCTCGTAAATTCAGCGATCGTCAAGTCCGCCCACATGGGAGCCAACGTCTGTCACTCCCCAGAGCCGGGAGATCAGTCGTTCCTCTCATATCTCGGCGACGACTGCCGCTGAGGCCGGAGATCGGCCGGGGCGATACGCGTCCAATTAGCCGCGCTCTCGTGGCCTCGCCGAGGGCCGCGAGAATCCGCGCAATCCAGCGTGTAATAAAAGCCTAGCCGCGCTTCTATTTCCATCGTTTTCGTAGCTTAATTAAACAGCCGGTTCCCTTCTCGTTTCAGGTGCGGCGTAGCGTCGTCAGCGAGCTGGACAGAGGCACATCATCGGCATCATCAGCAGAACGCTTGTGGAGCAACGACGGCGAAGGCTTCTGAACGAGCTCTACTCCTCGACCTCATCGTATCGACAACAAGGCAGCACGAGCAGCAGCAGCAGCAGCAGCAGCAGCAGCGCGACTGCCCGGAACTCTGACTATCGCCAAGGAGTCTCAGGCCCTCGACGTCATTTTCTACACACGCACTTACACACGAATACACACCTGTACATGATATACCCCCTCCGACGGCGCATCTCCTCGTGATCGTACACCTACACGATAGTCGAGTTTTATCTAGTGTGCTCCAGTTCTCCGAGTTTCTATGATTTCTTTTCTCCGTGTTTCATTGTTACATAGTGCGGTGAGAGTAAGAGGAAGATTATTACAAAAGTAAATAAAAGAGCCCAGTGTGATATAAATCAAATGATCATTGTTAGGTGATCCGCAGCAACGCAGTGTGATAGGTATATATATATAAAGTATATACATATATATATAAAAAAAAAAGATATAATAAAGTATATATGTAAAAAATATATACACATATGTACCGTGTCGTGTCCATGAGATGAGAGAAAATTATCTTGAGTGGTGATAGCGTTTGTAAGTTCTGAGTGTCGATCGAGTGCTTCAAGAGGAGATAGTCAGCCGAGATAAAGAAAGAAAAGAGAGTACAAAGGAAAGATTCGCTTCGCTTTAGCTACTTTGCTCTTTAAGGGACGGTTCGTCGAGAGAGAGAGAATTTTCGCCCGCGACCGGTTAAGCACTACGGCCCAAAACTGTTAGAGGACGAGTGCGCGAGTGACTGGCCGCAGCAGCCACACACACATAGCCATAGCATGAGTTCGTACTTCGCGAATTCGTACATCCCGGATCTGCGCAATGGCGGGGTCGAGCATCCGCACCAGCACCAGCAGCACTACGGCGCCGCGGTCCAGGTGCCCCAGCAGCAGCAGCAGCCGGTGCAGCAGCAGCCGCAGCAGGCGACGGACCCCTGCGACCCGGGCATGCTGCGGCAGGGCGTGCCGGGCCACCACTACGGGGCCGCGACGGGCCAGCAGCCCGGCATGCCCTACCCCCGCTTCCCGCCCTACGACCGCATGGACATCCGCAACGCGGCCTACTACCAGCAGCAGCAGCAGGAGCACGGCATGGACATGGCGGGCTACCGGGCGAGCTCGCCGACCGCCGGCATGGTGGGCCACATGGGCCACACGCCGACCCCCGTCAACGGGCACCCCTCGACGCCCATCGTCTACGCGAGCTGCAAGCTCCAGGCCGCGGCCGTCGACCACCAGGGCAGCGTCCTCGACGGGCCCGACAGTCCGCCGCTCGTCGACGCCCAGATGCACCACCAGATGCACCCCCAGCACCCGCACATGCAGGCCCAGCAGCCGCACCCGCAGCAGCAGCAGCCCCAGCCCCCCGCCCACCAGCAGCAGCCCCAGCCGCAGCACATGCAGCAGTCGCAGCAGCACCTGATGTACCAGCAGCAGACGCCGGGCCAGCAGGCCCAGCCGGCGGCGATGCACCCGCAGCAGCAGGGCCAGCCCCAGCAGCACCAGGGCGTCGTCGCCTCGCCGCTCGGCCAGCAGCAGCCCGGCACGCCCCAGAGCCAAGCGCCCACGAACATTACCAGTCCGCTCTACCCCTGGATGAGGAGTCAGTTTGGTAAGTCCTACTTCACTTTTCCCTTTTCCGCCACCGGGAATAGACGCAATGTCTCGAGTTATTTATCGCCCTGACCTTTTAGCCCGACTGTTTCGCCACACGTGTAAAAGTTGCGCCCGACGACCACCGGGCTTCCGCGTTGGCCAGCCGACCGCGTAAAAGTACTGATTTTATCTCGGAATGTCATTTTCTTTTGCGTAATTTTGCACGACTCGTGCGCTGCTTATCGAATGAGCCGCCGACGGATTTCAGCGAAATATATCTTGTAAATTTTCAAAATAATTAAAATCACGTTTCAAAATTTCGCAACAGCGCGTAAATTTAGCAAAAACTTTCGGGCGCGCATTTCAACCCGAATCCCGGCGCGTCCAAGGTCGCGTCAAGAAAAACTCGGTCGGAAATTCCTGCGTAAACGAAGGATTCCCGCCTCTCGACGTTATAGTACAGCTCGTGTATAGAGCAGGCCGGCGAGACGACGCAACGAGGCCGAGAATTTATGACGGTCATAACGAAGTGGTAATAGGCTGGGGCCGTAATTTATATACGCCGCGCGCGGCGGTCGAAGCTATTGGATCTTTCGTCGGACCGATGAAAGAGGTGCACAGGTTGCTCGGCGGGAAGAGGCGAGCCGAGAGAGCGTCTTGCTCTTATTCTGTCACCCCCCGCGCGCGGACCCTTTCCCTCCCGAGGGATTTTCGGCTGAAAGGTTACAATGCAACGCGGCCCAATATTACCTAACCCGAACGAACGGGGACGTCGGGAAAATTAACGCAAAAACTTTCGGATACTTCCTGCCCGGAGCTCAGTTGCACTCCGATTTTCGGCGCGACAGGATTGTGAAAAAAGTTGGAAAGTTGTCTGCCGTGTTTAGTTTTTCGGGCGTGATTGTTATTTGTTTTAGTGATTTTGGGTGTAAAAAATAAACGGGTAGAAATAGTGTCGTAAACTTTTAGATTTATTCAAAATTTTGTGAATCGTGATCGGTGAAAATCTGGTGCTTCTTTTATTGATATTACACTTCAATTGCAGTTAGTGATTTTGTGTAGTGCAAGAATAATGTTCAATTTACTGCAAAATATTGCAGGTAATTTTTTAAATCAAATTCATGCGCCACTTTTAAGTAAAAATCGCTTTTTGTTAATCGAAAAATCGTCCCTCAAAACCATCCAAAAGATAACTCGAAAAAAGTCAATCGGATCGGTAAAAGTGCGCTGGTCCCATCTCTCGGGCACAGTCCGAAGCTGGCCCCGACCGTTCCTCTCTCCCGGTACACTGTCCGATCGTCGATGTAAGGCCGATAACCAGCTGTGGGGGGACCGGACGCCGCGCATTCTCCCCTTAGGCAGCCAGTAAAACGCGGGCTGGCTCCACCGCCGGCTCGCCGGTCGACCGCGGCTTTGCCAGTCGAACACCCGTCGAACCGAGAGCAACGCTCGACTGGGTTCGGGCATTCCCTCACAGATGTCGGCACCTTGACTTTTTCGAGCGCCGGTGTTAACGCTCGCCTTTTTCGCTGCTCGATACCTGCGAATTTTGAGAGGAGATCAGGAGAGAGCCAAAGCTCGACGGATCGCACAGGGCTCTCGGAGCGCCGGCGGATCTCGAGCCCGGCTCCTCTTATTGACCGGCTCCATGAATTATGCAGGGCCCAATTTCCTCGGCATCGGCGGACGCGCTCGCCGAGCTCTCTCGGTAGTTTATTCGAAATACGAGAGGCGCGGCACTTTGCATGAGAAGGGTTGGTTGCTTTTTCGGGCAGCGCGCCGATGGTGATTATCCGAGGCCAAATAAAAGCGCGGTAGCGCGTGGGATAATGCGCGAGGACTGCTTTTAATGGCGTGTGTTTTCGGAAATGGCTGCTTTACATACGCGTATGCGCTCCGAGTCTCGGTGATTCTTATTCGCTCGTCGGAGTGTAATCGATATCGGCAAGGATGCTTTAAATAATGTACGAGAATTATATCGAAATAATGTCCAGTCGGGCCTTCGTGCTTTTTTAGAAAAAAATTTCGAACATGTACCTTATATTTAAAATGTCATTTACCTTATCCGAGTTACTAAACATCAAATAATTCACAAAGCACGGAAGAGTCATTAAAATCGATTATTCCTCCGCCATTGCTCCACTAATGCCTTCCTCGTACATCGGAAAAAAAAAACAATCGTGGCTTAACGTGTATTAAAAATTAGATATCCGCCATCGGCACGCCGAGCCAAAAGATCGGCGTCGCGATCGACTTTTCCATTAATTTTCATCATATCCCGGCTCTAAACGCGCCGTTCGAGCGCAGACGCAGCCGCCGCGCAAAACGAGAAAATAATTTGGCGGCTTATCGCGGCGCGATATCGGCGGCTTTTCGGTGTGTAAAGGTGCGTCATACGCCGAGGCACGCGAGTCTCGCATTACTCCCTCCTCGGTAGATTAATACTTGAAATACGGGCGTATAATTTAATGCGGTGCGCGCCTCCGAATGGGTAATAATATGCATTTACGGTCCGACGCGCGGACTGTCACTGCGCCCGACGATCCTCGGACCGTCGCCGAAGGTAACTGCTTTCTCTTTAGCCCGCTTCCTTGATGGATCTTGCTTTAATTTTGGGTATTATTGCGATACGATCCGAGTTGAAGAATGAGAAGCTTTTTCGGCAAGTGAATTTTATTATTACTTTTGATGGCGACTGCTTACGAGAGCATTAACTTCTGAATGTAGAATCTGAGAATTGAAGCTATTTGTACTTAAAATGCCTTGGAGATAACTGTAAATTAAAAAAGTAATTATCCGATTTCTTAACTTCCTTTTTAATTGAAGACCTATCAAAATTTCGTCTACAAAAATTTCAGGGCAATAAGAATTTTATTTCTATCAAAAGTCTTTTAATTTAGCTAAAATGCAGTTACGTCATAAAAAAAATAATATTTTAGCAATCATAAAATTTAAATTATCATCAGTAAAAAATTTTAAATTAGTAAATCCAACCTCTGCCCGCGTTTCTCGCGACTCAACGCGGGCGTTAATACGCTTTCGAGATAAAAATTTTTCCCCTACTTTATACAATCTCAAGTAATTTTCAAATCTCCACCGCGCGCGCTCATCCCCGATTCGACACGCGAAACTTTCACGGGCAATTACGCAGGCCGATAATTCGAAAGAACACCGAGCCCAAAGCTCGCGCTGTCCCGCGGGCTTGAAATTTCGAAAAAGGGCTGGCACGCAGCCTCGCGGCCTCACGCTGGGCCCCGGCCCGTCGTACCTGGCAGCCACAACGGTGCTTTTAATATGCGCGAGATAATTGCGATGTGCTTCGCCGCGAGATTTATGGCATCGCCGCGGCCGCTCTCATAAATACGAGCGTTCGGCTTCTCTCCCCCCGCCTCTCGCCTCCCTCGCCGAGAAAGCGATACATCGGCGGCGGTCCGCTACCGTTAACGCGCGTATGACTGATCCCGCGGATTTCACGGACGCGCCCGATTATTTTTTCCTCCGCCGCTCCTTACGCCGATAATTTCCAGCCGATTTCGGATCGATCGGTCCTCCGCGGCAGAGGTGCTTCGGTAGTCGTTAAGGGAGCCTTTCGAGAGGTGGATGAATTGCTTTTTTCGTCGGGAACGCGAGAGAGGATTAATGCAGGGAGCTGCATTTTTTTTACGGGAATTACGTCAAAAATTGTCAACGGGCATTTTTTGCGCTATTCGTTTCGAGCCGAGACTCTGCACTTTTTTTTGCGAGCTGGAATTATAACGGCGGCGCAATGATAATTATCGTTTATCACTTGAGGCTCGCGAGTGATATACGTCACCTTTTTGCATTAACACTTGGCTTTTTACCGCGTGTAACACGAAGTCACAAATGAACATTAAGTGCGGATGCTCTTTATAATTAAAAGCCAATTTTCGCGTTTGATAAGTTTCTTTTGATAAATCACTCGCGAGCGAAAGTGTCGCGCAGCGCCAAAAAATTTGTAAACAGCAGTAAACTGCGTAAAGCCTAATAATTCATTTTTATTCGACTCTGTTCGTTAAACAATTGAAGAAACAATTTCTCGAATAAACGTACGTAATATTTACTCGACAAATATTATTTTCACCGGGCGCCGAGAGAGACGAGCGTTCCTCTCGCCGCCGGATATTTCCCATTGATTTTCCGACAGTTCATGCGTAAAAAGCATATAAATCAGCCTCTCTCTCTCTCTCCCGGCCATCTGCCCCGACGGGGCCGAACAAAGAAGGAAAAGCCCCAAAAACAGTCGAAGAACTTTCTAAAAAGCTTTCTTCCTCCCCTCTTAATTAGCGGCCTTTATAATTATTTTCCCCCGCAATGTGCGCGTTGCAGCAGGCGCGGAGCTCGAGAGAAGGATGGCGGCGGCCTCGTCGAAAAAAAAAGGGATGATGACGCGCGTCGCGGGGCCGAGGGAGGAGCGAGAGAGAGAAAATGAGCCGACCTGCACGAGGAGAGAAAGAACGCGCGGGCGGTGGCCTGGAAGTAGAAAACGATACGGGCTCGGGGAAAAGGCCGAGCGAGGGAGGAGAGAGAGAGAGAGAGAGAGTGGACTTGCATGCTAGAGCGGGGGGAGGGACAAATGACGATGATGGATGAGCCACGGAAACTAGCCGAGTCCGCGGTTGGAGCCAGTCGCTTTTTGAGGAGGGCCGCCATGCCGTATTCCCGGCCTCCCCTTTCGGCCTTTTTCCTGCTTTTTGCTCTCTTCTAATCTTTTACACTTCTTTCGCTCTCTTTATCTTTTTGGCTTAACGTCGGCTCGTCGCTTCATTTTTTTTTTCCTCGGACTCGCCGAGAAATGGAAACTTGTTAATCGCTTTTGATAATGGATTATACGTTATATCTTAATAATTTCCTAGTAGGCTGAACCTATTCTTCGAATGAAGTTTTTCAAAATGGTAGAGACAAATTTCTTAACGAATTAGAAACCGAATAAAATACCGACGCTTATAGATTTTAAGAGTTTATATGTGACTCGTCTTCTTCTTTAGCATTTCACCGAACGGCAGCTAAAAAAATTCTCCGCTCCCAGAAAACATAATTCCTGATAAAATGTTTAGCCTCTTTCTCCCTCCTGTCCTCGCTCCCGCCTTCAGAGCGAAGCTGGAGGCGATACGGCTAGCCAGATATGAGTGCTTTTTTCCTCCCATTGCCGGGTGTTTCCGCGCGACGTCTGCCTCGGATTTTTCCGTCTGCCTTTGACTGCGGACGCACAGAGAGGGAGAGAGAGAAACGCTTTGTACGCCCGGCGACAACGCCACGTGCGCATATATACCCGCGCGTCGACGCTATCTCTTATTTTCCAGTGCGCGCGCGCGCGCCCTTCTTTTTTGCCGCAGACCCCGTTTTCCTTTTGCGCGCGGCTCTCTCTTCGACAAACAAAAAGTACCTTTCCTCCCATTTGATTCGAAAGCCAGACCGAGAGACAGTGACTGCTTTGTTCGCGAATTTAATTAAAGGGGCGAGGGAAGCTAAAGCCCGGAATTTTTAGTCGCGCTTTTTATCCTCTCCCTCGCGTCCTCCTCTCTCTTGCTCTCTCTCCCCTTTGTTCTCTCTCGCTCGCCTCGCGTTGTAGAGGCTTTTTTGATGAATGGAGAGAGAGAGAGGCGAGCCCCACTCCGCGCGCACGAGCCCTTCGCGCCGCGCGCATAAATAATTCAAAGGATATTAAAGTAACGCGTCCTCAAAAGATTTCGGGCCCTCTTCCTCCGCTCCGGGGGAAAAAAAGCACGCGAAAAATAACGTGTTTATACGCCGCGGAGCCGCGGCGTTTAATAATACGAGCAGGAAAGCGAGGCCAATTTCTCAATCGTTTACTTTTTGTCGCGCCGGCGATGTTTCGCGACAAAGTATCAAAGTGCCTCGCGCTCCTCCCGGGCCCGCAGAAATTAAAGGAATCCCTTTGCAGTCGACCGGTGGGATGATGGATCTCGCCGGCGGCAGCGGCAGCAGCAGCGCCGCGAGAGAGAGAAGAGGAAGCGGACGCGAACGTGAAAGAAGGGGACACGTGTCCCTCTAAAAATAATTCGCCTTCCTCCTCCTCCTACTCCTTCGGCGACGGCGGCGGGGGGGGTGGCCGCCGCCACGTGAAAGGAAGTGGTAGCTTCGTGCCTCTTTTTTTTTCCGGAATACCCGCGCGAGGAGAGAGCCAAGTCGCCCGTGAGAAATGAGAAATTGATCCATTTGAACTTGCGTGGGCGCACGTTCGAGCTCCCTTTCCCCGTCGTTCAAAGTCAGATACCCCGACCCACATGCGCGCCGAGTGCGTCGTTGCTAGACCGGCTGTGCGCCGCTTGAAAAATTCATCCCGCGCCGAGATAATTTCGCTCCTCCGCGGCCGGCAGGTTCGCGGGATCGAACTGCTTTCGACGTTTCCGAGATAATAGAAGCGTCCGTTTCATTAGCACGGGATCCTTCTCTCGATCGGGATATAATACGCAATGATGGTTCGATTGAATTTGGCTTCGTCCGTGATTAATAATTAAAAAGCCCAGGCTCTGACGTCTTTTTTTCGCGAGTACGCCGCGCGTCCGGGCAAATTGGGACACGCGCGAATCGATTTCGCTTTCGTGCCGCGGAATCCTGTAATTTACGAGCTGCTCGCCGGAAATAAAAAAAAAAAAAAACAAGCATCGGCGAAGCTGCCGGCGACGGTGGCGGCGCCGACTTCCTCCCGCTATTCCCGAGCGCTGCAGCTCTCTATCGGCGGCGGAACGAAGGTATATACGCCGAAGGAATTAATGGGAGCGATGGGGCATGGCTAATCGTCGTCGTCGTCGGTCGCGTTTTCAAGGCTGCGGGGGAGAGTCCCGGGGCTTAATTGGGCCGAGGCCGCGCCTTATTAGTGGTTTACAACATCCGGCTAGCTGTTAATCTGAAAAGTCCCGCGTATCCCGCGGCAGACGAGACGGAGAAAAGCCGAGTGAGAGAGAGAGCAACTAGCCTATAATAAGCGGGCATCTCTCGCTCGTGTAGGTTCTGTTCTGCCGCGCTTGCGTTCCGTTTCGTTTCTTCGTGCTACGTTGCCGAGAGAGAGAGAGAGAGAGGTAGACCCATAAATCTCCCGGCATACTCCAGGGGACATTTGATCCTTGCGTAACCCAACGCCGTTAATTTATTGCCCCGCGTTTAAAGTCACCTTCGTTCGCGAGAAGCTGGGAGAGAGAGAGAAAGAGAGAGAGAGAGAGAGAGGACAGGCAGGCGAGAAAGAGCCGCGGCTGCAGCAGCAACAGCTAAGTGTGCCGCGACTCCGCGAGAGAGCGTTCTTAAGGGTTGTCTCCACTCATTTACCCGGATAAACAAGTTTATTTATAACAATGCTTCAAAGGGACGGATCTCTCGCTCCTTTTGTATAGCCGGAAGATTGCGGGGTTACGTCTGAATTAAGTTTTCAAAAAATAGACCGCCACCGCTAATAAGAAGAACCAATTGCTCGAGCTTTTTATGGCGCGGCGCTAAATTAGTGCCGCCGCGGCTCAAAGTTAAGCCGGGAAATGATCGGAATCTCGGCTTTCCTCTCCTCGCGCTCTCTCGGATTCTACTCCGGTGGGCCCGGCGCGTTAAAATTAAATCAAAGCTACTCCGCGCTGCTATATAATCCTTTTGCGCTCTCGCCTTTACTGTCCGCGCGCAACTTTATTTACCCTCTTATTGTCAACGAGTCTCGCATAAAATGCATCATCAGCGGCGCACTTGGCACACTCGTCTCTCTTTGCGCCCTTGCCTCTTCCCGGTAAGAAAAATGCCTCTCCCGCACTTGACTCGCGGCGCGCGCGCATTCGAGTGCTCCTCTCGCGCGTCATTAAGATAATACCACTTGAAACGTGCAAACGGCTAATTAATATCAACGCCCGTCTCCGTTCGCGCTTCTTTAACTAATTCGAGTGCACGGCCGGACAATCAAAAGCTTCATTAGCGCGGGCGTTCAGTTGCAATTTCGCGAATTTACGTTTTTACCGAATAATAATACGCGCGCGTATATATTTCCGTTGCGCATCGAGCGATTGTCTCGAACGAAAAGCGCGAAACGAAGCCCCGCCGGGAGAAAGGGAAAAAGAATCTGCCACGGCAATTCATTAGAATTCTCGTGGCACGGGGGGAAATAGGCGAAATCGCCGCGGTGCAGCCTCTTTAATTAACCCCGCATGCGCGGCGCCTGCTTCCGCTCCACTCCGCCGGCGTGCAATAATAATACATGCACGCGCGAGTGTCCGATCTACTCTCTCTCTCTCTCTCTCTCTCTCTCTCTCTCTCTCTCTCTCGCAGGCCGATGCACCGACCGCCCGAGTCCGTCAGCGGAGTCCTCGTCGTCGTTGCTCGTCGTCGCGCCGGCGAGGATTTTTTGTCTTGCGGCTCTGCCGCTGCTGCTCTCTTTGAGATTCTCCTCCGGCCGGTGAACGATTTATGAGCGGCGTAACCTTTCCCGCTCTTTACCAGGCTTTTGTGTTTCATTTGGAACTGTATATCTTTCAAAGGCTGTATCTTTAATCATAATGATTTTGCATTATTCGGCAAATTTCAGTGATTTACGGGTGATTTTGTAAATATTTTGAAATTTTCTATATGCATTTTTCATTTACCCTCAAGTGTAATTGTGGATCTCTCCGAGTGAAGGTTGTGAAATAAAAAACTGCTCATTTTTATTAAATGACTACATACGATCAAATGATAATCTCAACAAATTACATTCTTTTAACATATATGTAGATTCCAGTCTCTTTATAATTAAAATACAAATGTCGAGGCGATCGATCAAAGTTCTGAAAATGCTGCAATCACGAAGAACTAAGCCTCGGGGAAGATAATGGCTCCAGTAAATCCCTCTCGGCGAGACGTACGTCGCTCGGACAGCGGCAGGTTGCTCTTTCCCGCACCAGCCGTCTTCCCTCAAATATTGCATCTCCTCCCGTTTTTAGCGCTTATTTTTCAGTCTCTCTCTCTCTCACTCTCTCGCGTGCGCTCGCGCCCGAGCCTCTTCTTCTTCCTCAAGCATCTTGTGATTTACGCTCTTTAGGGCCGCGGCGGCAATCTTCTTCCGACACGCGCGCCTCTCGCTCTCTCGTCTTGATTAAACGACGCTCGAGAGCCGCGAACTGCGCTGCACTTTCTCGCGCGTCGTACGCGCGTTTTCTTATCGGGCCGCCGGGCAGCGCTCTCGCGGATCGGAAATCTATCGATAGCGCAATTATAAGCGCGCGGGGGGAATCGACATTTCGCGCCGGATTTATGTAAGTCCGCGCGAACTCTCCTCGCGAGCGGCGAGAAGTCGGAGCTGCTTTGCATTAACGTCGAAGTTTATGCGCGCTCATTAGATAGGCCGACGGCATTTGAATTTATAATTCATTTAAATCATTTTCGAGGCTTCTGACACCGCGTATATCCGCCAACTGAATAAACATTTTGAAGGGTGTGTTTAGAATATACAATAATAATAGTATAGCGAATGATTTACTGGGAATCTCGGTAGAAAAAAAATTTCAAAGAGCGCATGCATAATTAAACAATCTTGACGTCTGGAATTTTGATTTGCAATAAATAAGCTAATTTTACTTATAGAATTTTCTTCTCTCAATGCCGTTGATGTAAAATTAATCGAACAGCTCTTTTCTTTTAATAGAATTTTTTTTCCTTCGTTTATTTATAAAAATACATTGATAATAAACATCGCGGCCTTCCCAATTTATTCATTGTTAATCGTAAAGCGCCGAAAAATAAGATCAATCCCGAGCGATTAAGGCCCTCATAATGCGCGCGCTAGAAAAATTATTAAATTTCCTGGTCGTAGCCGCGGGTGAACCGAGGAGGGTTCCGAAAGCGGGATATAAGCACGAAAAGAGAGCAGAGAGCTCTTTCACATTTCTCGGTATTTTTTGTCGCTCGGCCTTGAGAAGAAGAAGCCTAGGGATTGTTAGTCGAGAGAAGCTGCTGTTCATGCGAGCAGCCTAGAGATTGGTATGTTGTTAATTTGAGTGAGAAAGAGAGAGAGAGAGAGAGAGAGAGAGAGAGAGGAGGCCTCCCTCGGGCTCGTGCGAGCGTTCCCAGCCGGGCGCTATCTTCCTTTTCCCTCCTTTCTCCGGGCAACGCGCGCGCCCTTTCTCCGTCTTCGTGTATTTTTTTCGCCGCCGCCGCCGCCGCCGGAGTAGGAGGGAGCGATTCCGAAACCCTGAAGAATTCTCCGTCTCGCTCTCACGGAGAAAGGGAGAGAGAGAGAAGGAGAGCCGCCATCCGTCTTCATCGGCCGACAGCGCGACGGGCGGCGTTTGCGTCGAATGCTCACCGAGGAGTTTTCTTCTTCTTCCTTCACTTGCTTTTTCTTGCCCCTTTCTTTTTTTTTTAAACCTCTCTCGCTCTTTCTCCTGCCCGTCTACTCGCGCGCGCGCGCGCTCATCCCACTCCATGGCGACTCGAGTGAGCTGTGCGACCGACCGAACCCTTTTCATATTGCGCGTTCGCGAGGCAGAAAATTTCAAAATTAACTTTGCCGAGAGACGCGGTGTTCTTCGAGTTTTTTTTTCCGCGGAATGCGTCTTTTTGAAATTGATGACTTTAAAAGTGCGCAACGGAGTAATTAAACGCGCGTAACTGTACTCGCGACCAGTTAAAAGAAGTTAAATTTAATTTTACCGATGATTAATGCTTCATTAAACAAAAGATTAAAAATTTGTAGGAATGCTGTAGCGTAATTGAAAGTACTATTTTAATTGAAGTTTTAATGAAAATATAATCAGCACAGTATTCAAATAGCTTGTTCTTGAAGTATCTATTAATAATCGTTAATGAATTAGCGACATTCATCACACCGCAATAACAAATTACTTACATTAAATAAGCGCGTATCGCATAAAAGCCCAACTGTGCGAACGGCGGACGATTATCTCGAATGCAGCAGCAGCAGCTTCCCTCGGCTCTCTCTCTCTCTCCCTCTCTCTTGCAATCACAAAACGAAGCTCGCGAAATTAACATTTTAAAAACTCGTCTTACGCAGACTCGGCATTTTTTTCTCCTTCGCGTCGGAGCTTTTTTCCTTCTCAAACCCCGGCGAGATTAAAGCCCTCCTCCTCCTCCTCCTCCCGCCGCTCGGCTCGGCGCGCAATTAATATTCCGATTCGAAGCTAGCCGACGCCGAGAATGCAGACCGATCTCGTCGCGGATAGCGGCGGAGATATACATCATACGAAAGCTCATACATTCCCGTCGCATTACCGCCGGCTAAACCTCCGAAAAATTGCGTTATCCAATCCCGCGTTAAGGATTATGAGCAGAGGCGAGGACGACTCGATGGGGGCAAATAAAATCGCGGACGAGCTCCCGCGGCTTCTATGCAAATACGCGCGTACGTGCCTCCGGGGTATAAGGAGATTTTTATGATGTTTACCTTTTTTCCTCGCGCGCCGCGGGACGAGTGGCGCAAGAATTTTTTTTCCCGGATTGTAAGGCAATGTCTCTCTCGCGTGCAATGAGTTTAAAAAAAAAATTGTGTTTTGATCGCTCGCTAGATCGTTCGCAAGCTCTGATTTATGGCTTTTCGTAAACTATCCTCGTACGTGATTTTATTTTGAAAACAATGTTTTATATTTATACAGTCTCGAGTGTATATTCGTTCGAAAAGGTAACGTCTTCGAAATTTCCGAGTTAGAAAAAGCCTGCAGACGGAGGCGGCGAGATAGGGAGGGAGAAAAAAAGAAAACGATAAGCTCTCCGGGTTCGTTTGTCGGACTTTTTCTCGGAATATTCGTATGTTTAAGATTCGAAAGAGAGCATTATTAATGGGATCTCGGAGGAAGTGGCAGCGAAACTCGAAAACACGCGAGAGAGAGAGAGAGAGAGAGAGAGAGACGTCGCTTGGATTACCAGCGGTAACGTCGTCCGCCTCCTCTGCATTCGACTATGATATATAAAGTCCTTGTGGGTCGAATGACGGTAAACAGCGGTAAATAATAGCCCGCGATAGAGGATGACGCTCGTACCTGGTGTGCCTAGTTTTCTAAAATCCCACGATGCTCGTTGCTTTTAAATTTTCGGAGCTCGAAATTCTTGACGTTATATATTTTTCCACGAGTTTTCGAATAATCGACTGCATTTAAATCCGAAGCGTAAGAAGAGAAGCAATTGCGTACATGCATATTTAAATTTTCTAAATTAAGCAACTGAACGTGCATTGCTTTAGAGCTTATATAGTGATTTATGCGATTGCAAGAGCTATTTTAGCTCTAGCTTGAAGAATAATTGTCAATTAAGAGCCTTTGATTGAAATGACTTGTAAATTGAATAACCTGTGTTTGCTTTGCTCGTCGGTTGATTAATCGCTTGGCGGTACCATATTAGTGTTATTGCCAGTTTCTTACATATTTAGAGTTTATTGGTAACTTTAGCGCTACACGAGTAGAGTAAATATAATTATGCGTCTTATTGAAGAGTAAGAGTGCCATAATCGATTAATAAATTATTTTTATCTGCTTTTAATCGTTTTGCATCATAAATCTCTTTGCAAATCTTTGAAGATAATCAATGAGCGCGCGCACCAAGTGGTAAAGTTCTCATTAGCTAAAGATAAAGTCAGCGGCCAATTTTAACCGTCAATTTATTTATTCGCATCAATTGTTGGTACAATTATCTCCCCGTCGAGAACAATTTCCGAAATGTTTAAAACGAAATATACACTTTCGAGCTGCATATAAGGAATTTCGATACTTTCTCCGCGCCATGAATCAGCAGCCTTCCGAGTTTTCCTCTTAGCTTTCGACAAGCTTTGCATGTCTCGGCAACATAACGGGCGATTTATCGCTCATATTAACCGTTATAAGCGCCGACGAAAAGGGAAGAACGAAATCCGATAAATCCGCGCGCGCGAGAGGTTCGAAAAAAGAAAATGCCTCGCGAGAGAGAGGAGAAGAAAACTAACCAGATCGAATTTTCGCTTGTTACAGAGAGGAAGCGAGGCCGGCAGACGTACACGCGATACCAGACCCTCGAGCTCGAGAAGGAGTTCCACTTCAACCGCTACCTTACCAGGCGACGCCGCATCGAGATCGCGCACGCGCTCTGCCTGACCGAGCGGCAGATAAAAATCTGGTTTCAAAATCGGCGCATGAAGTGGAAGAAGGAGACCAAGACGAAGGGCGAGCCGACCTCGGGCGACGGCGACACCGACATCTCGCCACAGACCTCGCCCCAGGGTTGAGAGGCCGCCGCCGACGCCGCCGCCGCCGCGCGACACACACACACGCAAGCAGAGAGAAACCGAGAGTAAAAACGAGGTATCGCTATCAGTGAGATTGGCAGGTGCCTCCTTCTCCGCCACTACCTCCTTCCCCCCGAAACTCCCTCCGCTCCCCCCACCTACTTTATCCCCCTCGAATACACAACACAACCACACAAGACACCCACACCCCACCCCCACCCACACCCAGAACCGCAATGACGCTTATCTTGTCGTGTTATAAAACAAGCTGCTCGTACCAAATATGAATGAAGATGTCGAGAGGAAAAACGGACACGGAAAGAGAGATAGATTTATTAGTTTTTTCGGCGAGTCCCTCAAGGCTTTTTTCTACGCGATGTGGACGTGAGAACGCGATGGAACGAGAGAGAGTAAGGGAAGCTGTGCTACAAGAGGAGAATGCGTGCTGATGTACTCACCTTATAACGTTGACGATCGGGAATATGCGCAATTATTAAAGTTTAAAAGGAAAAAAAATGAAACTGGATCGCATGCTAATCAGAACCACGTTAACCTCCATTGCGTTTAATCGAATGTAATTTACTAAAGCCCTATATATTTAGTGCAAATGGACGCTGCGAGTGCGAGTGCGATATGACGATGACATTTATGTAACTTAAGGCGAGAGTATTTCTGTGTGTCTGTGGCAAAGTGCGAGAGAGAGAGAGAGAGAGATGTTCGCGATGGAAGAGTACAGGGGAGAACGTCCGTATGAATCCAAAGGATCCAGCAGGAGAGGTTTTTAATATTTATTCTCTTATAGGAAGAAAAAAAAAAGCAATACGCGCATAGGGCGTAAACGTCGCGTAGCGTTTCTTTTTTGTGCTAGTTGTAGATATTATACAGAATAAATAAAAAGAATAATGCATTATTATTATTGCATCTCTATTTAGCGAGATATATAGTTAGGACACACCGTTTAGTGTTTTTATTTTATTTTATATAGGGATGTTTGTTTTTTTTTTCTTTTTTTTTTTGTTTCTTTCCTCGAGTGGAAGAGAATCGAGTCTCAGCTTGACTCGGTCGCGGTGACTCGGCACGAGGGTCTGTCTAAAGATTTCTCTCCCGACTTAGTGCCAAGTGCGATCTTTCGCGGGGGTCTGCAACTAAAAATCCGAGCGACGGTCGAGAGTTCGCGGCTCGCGTTAGTCCCAGTGGTTCGAGAATCTTCGAAAAATAATAGTGTGCGCGAGCGCGGACTCCGACCGCTGAATTCGGATTGGAAAAAAAATATAAATGTTTCTTTCTCCGTCGCCGCAAAGTCATTGCAGGGTCAGTCCTAGAAGAATTACGGGTAAAACTATAAGCTTTCGAGAACTTTGGAACAAAAGCACGAGTCGATGCAAAACGACCGGGGAAATTCGGAAAAACGAATGCTTCGACGAATCGCGAGGGTCGATGACTTGAGGCGACGCTGATTATCGCTAGCTCTTATTCGGATTGTTTAGCGCGGCTGTCGTGTCACTGCGCCTCGTACGTATCAAGTGAACGACTCGCGACCTTGATCTCGGTTCCATTGAGTCTTTAGCGAGGCGGTGAAAGAATCTAGGGAATCGTCGATAACGAGAGTCGATTGGACATTTTTCCGCTCAACGAGAAAAGGGCTTCTTTGCATTCGGATCCACCCGAGGGAGAATTATTTGGAAAAATTTTGGCAAATCCGCCGAGTGTAATAGTTGATTAAAGTTTCATCAACCGGCTTGAGAATGACTGATGGACCTAATTGAAAGCAGATCTAATGGAAATACAATTTACACATTGTCACTGTTAAATTCTATTACGGGACGTCTGACTCTGTCAATTGTTCTCAACGAGGTGTTAATTAACGCGTCGATTCTCATACGATTCGCTTCGCTTTGGCGTTACGAAAGCGCGAAGCTAAAGCTGCACTTCGGGTCGTTTCAAGGGTACAAAGAAGCCCGAGAATCGTTTTACAATCGGCGGCAACGATTTATCGACGCTCGCCCGCAATTCTCCCTGTAAATACGCGCGTAGTTCGGACGCGAGATAATCGACTGGTCGACCGCGATCGTTCTCTTTAAAAAAATAGACTTTTTTTTTCTCGTTTTCTCTAGAAGAATCGACCCCCTAACTGCTTCACGGACACGTGGCTAAGTTACCAACGATACAATCGTACGCTTTTTTGTTCTTTTTTCATGTAAACGTGAAATTTCCTAAGTAAGCATCGTTTATATATATAAATGAATATATATCTTTCTTTTTTCGTCGTTCTTTCTTCTCTTGTCGGGACATTCGGAAGCGCGCGGCACTATTTTCCCGGCAGGATCAACAGAACCGTCCGAATACCACTGACAAAAGATGCTCTTTTTGATACGAAACTAAACGACGAGACACGTCGACACGTAAATTTGGTGATACAATATTACGCGTAGTCAACCCCGGTGAATATAATAAATCCCCTGCAGCGTCTGAAAAGTGCCGCGGGACTTCTCGAATACGGTTATATAAGTCGCGAATTAATCAGATAATATCGGAATTGTATTAACGGCGTAGCGTAATCGAGTATTTAATCGGTTTTCACTCTCCTTTTTTTCGTTCGAGTCGGAGGGTATGAGAGGGATTGGAAATGCGAAATGCGCGCGCAGTAGTAGTAAAACGATTTAGGGATATCTCGGTCGCCGATTCCGCGCGCCGCAGCGAGATACTTATGTGCTGTGTTTGTAAAATTTCATTCGACGCGTATATAGGTTTTTATGATTGAAGAGGGATTCTAATAAAGAGGAGCGTACAGTAAACGATATACGTAATTGAGATACTACATTATTATTATTATAATTATTATATACACAGATTTAGAAAGGCGATATTCGATTTTAGAGGTGCGAGATTTTTAAGACGAGACGCAACTATTGTCCACGCAATCCACGGCTTCAAAAAGAAACTGAATATAAAAAAGTAAACAGATGATAATAAGAAATGTAATAAGGCATCGAGGCGTCGGTAGGACAAATCAAGGATTCGTTTTACTATATAGCTTTCTCTACGAGGGCGAACCTTACCGAAAATAAAAAGATTTGTTAAACCGTAGCTGTAAAAATATTGGTATTTTTAAAAAGGACTCGAGTGATTTGTCCACATCCCTCGTCCTCGATGCGTACACCGATATACGTAAAAAAGGCGGTCGAGCGCGACCGCAGCCTTCCTTGCCGAAGAGATTTATTTATGTAATTATATTTCACTTTGGTAGAGCAACGAACTGTAAAAAAGAAGCAAAGCAAAAAAAAGCTAGGCAGCGGCAGCAGCAGCAGCAGCAGCGGCAAAAACCAATCCGGCGCGGCGTATACGCACGTTGAAACGAGCCGCACGTCGAAAAGCTCCGGCGGATTTTTGATCGAGCGAAGGTGCGGAGCCTCCCCGCCGCCGCCGATAAATCACGTCGAGCCCCGATGTATATCGCGGCGGCAGTGCAGCTCTCGCGCGCTCGCGATGAAAGTGGATAACGCGCTTCGCCGCTCTCTCTCGCGCGCGCGAGCTCGCGAGCGCGAGCACCAGAGAGAGAGAGATTTTTAACCCCGCCCTGCAGCGCGCCCTGCTCTCCGCGCGACTATTCGTATTTGCGTTTCGACGCTTTTCACTCGCGATATATCGACAGTTTGCGTTCGCGACTCTGTTTCGGAGCTCGAGGCTTTTTTTTTTCGGCAAAGAGCCACTGCCGGGCGAAGATCGTCGGATATGGACATTTTTCGAGACGAAGGATAATAAATGCGTTGTATATTATGTGTGACTATTTATATTATCAAATGAATAAATTATAGAAATTTTATTTCACAAATTCAACAAAGGTGTATATTTATTTTTTGTTTAACTTCACTCTTTATTTCCCCCTCTCGACTCGGTCGAGTTAATCAATCGATTATTTAAGCGGTACGTCGCGCGCGCGCGCGCGGCCCGACGAGATTAAAATACCGCTCGGAATTCATCGGGAGAGATGGGCAGGGAATGTACATTCGTCACGAGCGCTAATTGTGCATTAATCAGCCGGGCAATCTATGTGGATCGGTTAATAACGGCATCGAAGTAACGCACGCGCGGCACGGCTGCACGAGACAAAGCTGGGAGATTTATCGGCTCCTTGCCTCGTGTTTACTATTGTTGCGACACTTTAACGTGGCTCGCTTACGTGTACGATAGAACTTGCATTAGCGATCGCGAGATTTTTGTTGCATTTTTTTTTTTTTTTTTTATAAAAGCTTTAGTCCTCTTTTTCCGAAAAATTTATTCGAATTTCAGGAATCTTTTTAATAACTTGCCATTATGAAATTAACAATAAAAGGAATTTCGGGACGAAGGAGGATGAGAAGTAAAAAATGTTCAACTGGTAATTTTGAAAATTGATGCGCGCTGGGCGGAATTTAAAAATCGATCCTTTGCTCTGCATTTTATATTTTGCAAAGCGTGCAATTATCCAGTTTTATTGGCGTCACAGTGAAGTCGATGTAATCGCGAATTGACCATTAAAGCTCGACGACGTGCGGCCCGTTACGAACCTGCCGTTCGCCGACTTACGCAGGCATGCGCAACCACACCCCATGTACGTAACAAAAAGCTCAAGGTATACGAAAACAAAATAGAAAAAAAATAAGCTAAAAAAGGAGTTAAGGGCGAGAAGTCTCGAGGAAGTATTGAAAAAAAAAAAATGCGATAAAATCGAAAAAATTTTGTATCTACTGGATCTTTAATAATCTATACTTATATTAGGTAAATAATGTGAGCGCGGTGAAAAGATATGTGTAGGCTTAACTATATATATAGGGGTATAAATGCAAATTATATATTTTATCTCTATTCGTATCTATACCCGCGTATAAAGAAAAATGGGATTAAAAAAATTGCTAAATACGACGATATACGTAAAAAACTAAAGGAAGCACCGTGGATGTGTATGTAGATTCCGTAAAGTGAAAAAAAAAAACAATGCAAATTCAGAGCATGAGAGCGAGAGCGAGAGAAAGATTAATGCATTATACCGAAGAGAAGTGTGTCACTGTAAGCTAGCCCCTTTAATAAACAAGTAAGCTGTAACGTCTTCAGAAAAAAAAAATCTATACAGATCCTTAAAGATTAAGATAAATTTAGAGTGTAAGTCGCAAACGTGGCGTTGTTACAAAATCGGTTTCAGCGGGCGGGGGCGAGAAAAAATTTTCCTTTTTCTGCGAATAATACTCAAAATTTTCTATATTATAGTTTACGGACTCGCGAGAGGCGCATTGTACGATTTTGATCATCAGTGTTGTATCGGTGTCCTTCGTCTCGCGCTTAAAAATTGTTCTGCACTTGTATACCTAAAACGCGAGCGATTATTATTATAGAGAAAAGCAACGTGAAAGAGAGAAAGAGCGATTGAGTTAAGCGGATGAGAAAAGGAAGTGAATGGCGAAGCGAAGATCGTGGAGTTTGCGGAGTTGTAAATACTGTAACGCTATAAACAATTATACCGGATTGCCCGCAAAAGCCAAACGAAAAGTCTTATATACAGATGCATATATAATGGTCCGTATAAACGATATTATTTAGTTGCGTAGTATTTATTGATACCATATTATTATGTGTTATATATACGTGAAAGGGGACACTATTTGTTTTTGTCAGCGAGATGTTTAATAAATATTTTTCACAAGACAGAGAAAAAAAGAAACAGTTAACCGAGCGAGAAAAAAAATTTCTGGATGCGTGCAGGCGTTGTATACTTCTTTCTTTTTCTCTCTCACCACTCTTTCTGAGCTATCTACAAAAAAAGATTTTAATAAAAACGAATTTGAACAAAGTGAAAAACAAGTCTTGTACTGTATATTGAGAAAACAAAGAAAATATCCTTCTTCTTATTTTTCGTGGGTTAAAGAAAGACACGAGCCTCGTCCTCGCTCGCGCAAACTCCGAAGAGTTCCTGGCCCCCTGTCCTCGCGACAGGCGTCATTATGTAGTCGCGTGTAGTTTATGGCTCGGTAATTTCCCCCAATCACCTGATAACGATTCGTACATTTATCTTTCCAGTATACGAAAAAGCAAACAAAAAACAAGCAAAAAAAAAAGAGAGAGCCGAAAAATAAATTACTCTATCATCTAAAAGGATCCCAGAACATTCATTTCCGAGACCTTGATGAGATCACGCCGATTGCGTTAGTCGTTCCTCCTAGCAAAACTTTGCAGTCGTTACTCATTACTCGAAAGCTTCCATTGTAAATTCGCGAAAAGAGAGCCTAGATAGATCTCCGTGGGGGAAAGCGGCGCGTGATCTCATCGATGGATTTTCACTGTACGAAGACTGATAAGCCTGGAAATTCGCGCAAACTTGTACAACAAAAGCCCCATAGATATTCCGAACCGATTGTAAAAAAAAAAAAATAGAGTCTCGATGTCGAAGGTCCGCGGCTACTTTACCTCCGAGTTCTCGCAGGAACCGATTGTTGCATTCGCGCGCGCGCAGATTATTATCGGCAGGGCAACGTCTGACGTCGCGGCATCGAATCGCGCGTTTATCCGCGACCACCTCCCCACTTGTATACGATACCGCGTAGGTAAAGTAGGTACCTGTTTAGTAGATTTAAAGGATTTAAAATGAAAAAAAATTAAACGTATAACGGTAGCGCAGAGATTATTGTAAAACTATAATAACTATTTAATATGACTTGTATCTTGTAAACTTGATATATTCAGCAGAGATGAAGCGACAACGATGATTGAGAGTAGGCGATTCATAATATATGTATTTACACGGTTCATTCTTAGTTGGATTGTGCAAAGTTTCTAGTGTAAAAAATGACAATATTGCGATAGCCGCCACGTTAACGTGCCATCACTGACCGATAGTTCATTGTTTCCTTAATCAGATTTTAATTCACGAGGCGTGTTCTTTTGCGTGGAATTAAAATTAGAAAAGAGTTTTTTTTTTTTTAACTTATTGCAAAGCTTACATCCAATAGTAAAACAATTGGCATATTAAATTTTTATACTCTTAATACGTGTGCAAAAAATCCTGCATATTTTTTATAAATCAAAATAATTTACACGTCGATGTAAGCTGAGCAATTAAAAAAAAAAAAAAAAGGAATCCCAATCATTAACTTTGATCGCTAAAATTTTGCGAGGACCTTCGACATCCTTTTAAATTCCCTTGCATAACTTTGAAAGTTCTCGGTTTCTCAACATCTTTAATACTCGTATTACGAAAAGATTGACTAAAAAGGTATAAATTTGTGGGTTAATAAAGACCGATACTCTATTACTAACTGCGGGCACTCTCAGCCCCCCGTTAGGAATGCATGTATACTATTTTCCCGAGGATTATAGAGACACGAAAATATAAAATAAAACCGAAAGGGCTATCTGATCTGAACGAGCACGAAAAAAAAAAGATATACGAGTGAAATTTAACAGTGTACTATTGATTTACCGAAAAGAAAACAGATGCGCAAAAACAAAATGATGAATAGGTCTAAATAATGAAAATAAAAAAATACTATATGTATAAATATTGCAGATACGAAGAAGGTATATATTATAAAAGTATAAATACGATTATTATTATAATTATTATTATTATTATTACACATTAAAAGAAAAAAAAACGTAATTATTTTGTAGTGTCCAAGCAAGCATGTAAACTAAATGTACACACCGTACGAGAGAAAAAAAAAGGTACGACGACGAAAGAGACGTACGACGATTGTAATTGAGAGGACGAGGACAGTCAAACTCGCGCGATGGCATATTATGCGTAAATAAAAGAAATACACGTTTACACGTAAAAAGAAACATAACATACACATGAGAGAACCCACGTACACCGACGAACGATATATGATTTATTGTATTATGGGCGCCGGCGATGGCTATAATGATAAATATAGTATTACCTGCTATTGCGTCGACGAGTCTAAACCATATTGTATTATATATAAGAGTCTGTCCATATTAATAATAATGATATTAATTATAATAACTGTGTTTGAGAACGAGAAATAAAATGTGGTTGAATATGAAAAAAGAATACGTGCCCGTGTTGCAAACGACTATACATACTTTATATATATATACATATTATTTGTTTTCTTTTTTTATTTCTATTGAAATTCATTTAATATAAACGTATTTATTTAAACTGCACGTATCGTTTGTTATTATCATTATTTTCGCATCTCCGACGCAACGGACGACTCCGCAACGAAAAATCGGGGGCGCAAATCGTCATTGCAATCTTCGGGCTGAATTTCGGCCGGAAGGAAGGCGAGAGAGAGGCAGAGAGACGGGGAGAGAGTGCGAACGTCAGCGGCGGCGAGTTTCGTCAGGTGAGTATATACGGCCCTGGGGGGTCCAGGCGCTCTCTCTCTTCTTCTGGAGTTTGCATTCGCACGTTATATCGGGGACGCCGCCGCCACCGCCGCGGAAGGAACCATTGTATAATCCAAGATGGCCTCCACCTCGGAGAGGATTATTATTGGCTAATACGAGGCGAGAGGCTCCGCCTTGGCTCGTGGCTCGTGACGGGATGATTTATTGGCTTTTCTGTCTGTTCGTATAACCCGTGCCGGAGCTGTACTGCAGCAGCCTATACTCTCCGTCTTTCTCTCTCTCCTCTCTCCTGTCTCTCTCTCTTTCTCGATCTCTGCTCTTGGCTTTGCCTTTTCTTGGAGCTTCGGCGAGGCAGGCGATCTGCGGTTGTTCCTGATTCCGATGGCTTGTGGTCCGACTCGATGAAGTCTCACGTACCGGATTCTGGCTGGCTGGATGCTGTGTTGGGGTTTTAGGCTCGTTGGCTCGAGAATGAGAAACTACTTGCTTCCACAATGTCTCGTTCCGGCTGCTTGATGGACTGTCGGAAGAGTCAAAACGACCATTACTTTTTCTGATGGATAGATTAATTTATTTTAAGTTTTGTCAGTAGTAATTTCATTTATATTTTATACTTTTCGAGTAATGCACATTTAAATTGAATACTTTTATTTTTACTTTTAATACATTTTATTTCATAAATTCGACACGTTTCTATAAAGTACGAACACGGTATAAAAAATTTTCCAATAATCAATGGAAGGACGTAAAGTAAGTATTATCGATTTTTATTTAAATTGAATTCAATAGTCACCCATTAGATCCCTTTTTTCCTTTAAAAGCTCTCCTCAAACTCTTAAGTTAAACTACCCAGCGAGAATGAAGAAATTTTTCCCTTTAATTTACGCGCAAACGATATTCCAGCCGATTTTGCTCTTCCATTTCCAGCGTGTAATCAATACACGAAGCTCCTCTCGCAAAATCACGCGCATCATCATCATTTCTCTGTACATTCCCCGAGCGATGTATCATTAAATCGCGAGCTTATTATATCAGTGGCATCGGCTCAACTATTTATCCCCCTCCTCTCCTCTTCTCTATACATATACCACCTTTTCGATCGAAAGTATCGGTTAGGCAGAGCAGCAACAGCGGCAGCGAGAGAGAGAGAGCACACCGAACGGCAGACTCATCAGCGGGCCGATGGACGAGAGAACATGCAGAGAGGGAGAGGAGGAGGAGGAAGAAGCAACGTCCTATTATCCATCGAGCGCAAGAGTCAAGACTCCTCAACATCTCATTACGTATACGCGCGCTCTCGATATCATCTTTATTAAGGGAGGACGCGAGAGAGAGAGCGCCTTTTTGGCGCATAAAAACAGGTGTCCCGCCGGAGAGAAGCCGAAGCGCGCAAAGTGCATTATAATACCAGGCGCACGCAGGATAGAGCGATCATCCGAGCTGCTCGGGGGATCGACGCTCAGCTAGGAGGGAAACAGCGACTTCCTGCGCGTGCGCCAAGCGGCCTTGGCCTTGGAACGAATATCGTAAGTGAAACAGTCACTTCCTTCCAAAGTACTAATTAGGGCTTGATAGTCCTGTATTTTTTCAACCGTATACATGTTCTCTTTTCGTTCGGTGTGGAAGACTGGCTCGGAGTTTTTTTTTTTTTTTTTTTTTTGACGACTATGCACGACTGCTCTAGGAATATTCGTTCGTATAAGAAGAAAGTTTAAAGATTTAAATTTTGGTCATAAATCAGGGAATAGTGGAATAATAATTGAAAGTGAAACGTTAAAAATTACAAGGCATTAAAACTCGAAATTAGTAAAAGCTGTAAATTATACGTCATTCGGTGAACTTGCATAAGTAATTTTCTGTCCAATAAATCATAACGGCGTGTTATGGAGGAAGACAGAGTTCCCTCCTTTATACTTTGAATATAATTTTGATTGGAAAAAAAAAATAAGTAAATTCGAATTAAACCGCAATAACATTAAATATAGGCTACGGAATGTCTCTCGCAAGATAAATTATACGAGCCGCTACGTGCATAAATCAGATTTTAATTGCATCGCGCAACTCTCGAATCGCGCGAGAGTGTAATAATAACCGCGAAACAATCATAGCTCGATGCGGAAGTGACTCCTAATTAATAATTCGACTCTCCCCGCCTGAAAATCTCGGCGTGACGAAACGCGCGCGAAATATTTCTCGTCAACAAAGCAGATATTAAAAATGTCTCCTAAAACCGAACCACCCTCGAGAAGTCTCAAGGGCAGACCGGCGAGCCTTCCGCAGCACTAATTCCGATACTCTCTCGTCTGCGTTGCAGGTGCAGTAACTCAGAGCGGCAGATGGATTATAAGCCCGTTGCGTGGAACCGCACACGGGGCCTGCTGCGGCCGCAAGAAGAAGAAAGAGCAACGGACGAAGCCTCTCTCGGCCTCTGGCTGTTCCACATTTACGCGAAGCGGGGCGAAGGAGGTGAAACCCCCCGGACCCGCGCTGGACGAGGGAAAGAGAGAGGACGACGGCGGTCAGAATTTATGGCCGCTTTATCACTTTTCCGGCCTTGCCGCGTCGTCTCTCCTTTAGCGGCTACACCGTCGACGCTCGCAGGATCTTAAGATGAACTTTGGCACTACTCGAGCCGGTGAGTAGCCTTTCTTCTCTCTGCGCGGCAACTTTTCCTCCTTGTTTATTGAAGCCCCGGCTCTTTTCGCGTTAAGCCGCCGTCTTGAAAATTGCGACAATGACGGGGGGAGGAATGAAAAAACTATAGCCTTTTGAGAGGACCGTTAATTGAAAAGTTTTCAAGTTTTTTTTTTGGCTTAACAAAATGGAACGGTCGGCTGTGCAGTGATATATAATTTTAGAAATTGAATTTTTATTAATCTTAAATTTAGTAAAAAAAGTACTTAAAAAAGTAAATTCCAGCGAGTAATGTCCTTTCATTTTGGACTAAAAATTTTTAAATATGTAACCAGTTCCATTTCATCGATAAAAGAACGGGATAAAGCTTATCCGTGTCTCTCTGAAAGTCGTTTTTCCACCAAAATCGGTCTTTTAGATTTATGAGCCACCGTTCGAACGGCTGCTGCATTCTAACTTTCAGCCGATCGTTCTATATGTGATTGCGTGTCGAAGAGGCTCTTCAAGGGCGATAGAGCTATTTCCGCCGATGGAAAATACATTATTTCTAACCCTCGAGTGTTAATATTTTAAAAAAATATTATAAATTTCAATAAAATCTTTAATGTAAAAACGTAATTACATTCGTCAATATACTGCACGAACGCCGAATACCTTAAAGTCAATAAAAGAGCTGAAAAAGAAAAAAAAAGCATATAAATCTCGGAAAGCAGCAAGGTCCTGATCATCCAGCTTAACGAGAGCCGGAGCAACAGTATACACTCGAGACGAATCAGCCCCTAAACGCGTCGTCGTACACACAAGCCAGGCGTCCTCCGGTAACTCAAAGCTTCGTTATGCATGAGCGTCGTTAGCGTTAATAGAGTGTTAACTGCTTCTATGCCGCTCGATTCCCGGAGCTATACGGCCGAGGGAGAGAAAGAGCTGCCGCTCAATCGGCTGCATACATCTCCCGGGGATATATATTCCGAGAGGCCTCAGATATTCCTCGTGTGGCGGCGACGGCGGCGTCCCGCTGCTTTGCATGGGGAAGACATCAATATCCGACGAGAGAGAGAGAGAGAGAGAGAGAGTCGCCGGGCGCAACGCGATTCATACCGAAAGGTAATTGAATGGCGCGCGCAACGATATACGCGATTTGTGGATACACGCAGGCGCGTATGGCCCGATGAGAGGCCGCTCTTTCGTCGGCTGTTGCAGCCAAGCGATTTATGGCTTTGTCCGCGCGCGCGCGCGCGCACGCCGGGCTACGCTCGTTGCCATTTTTGCACGATGCGACGATCCGCCGGCCGGAATTCGATGAAAATGTTTTGGGAACATTTTTAAGTGCCGCGCCGCTTCGGTATTTGGGGGATTCGGTTGCATAACTAAAAGCTTTTGTGTCACGTCAATTTTGTGTATGCCTTTGAATTTACGAGCTTTAATTAGTGTTTTGCGTAATACTTTTATGATTTATATATTTTTGAAATTTAATTTATTGAGATTTGTTGATTGAAAAATTTATTGCAGCTTCATTAAGGATAAAGACAAATATTATATAAAATTTGATTTATTTCGAGGCCGAATAACTCTATTTCCGATGGTCGAGCCAGAGTTTAAATTTAATTTTTTACTTTTTAAATGCACGAGTCGTTATTTACTTTTGCAAAATCTACAATAAAAACTTTTATTGCACAATTGACACAATTATTATATTACTCAAAAGAAAAATGTATATTTTTCATCAAGCAACAATCGTAAACCAATATCTATCCGCAACATAAAAAAAAAAATGCCTCCCCCTTGTACAAGATAAGAAGAGCACTTAAAAAAGGCAGCCGAACGAAGAAAGTGTAAAGAGGCGGGGCGGCCCCAGAAGCTCTTTCCCGCAAGATAAACAAGCTCTCGGAAATTAAGAACAAATAGGGTTTTCCCCGGCTCGGCGTTCAGCAGCGCCGCGTTGATAGCGATGCACTTTAGGCGGATCATTCGGGCCGCGCGGCCGCAAGTAGAAACGTCGAGGGTGCGGAGAGCGCCGAGTCGAGCGCCCGTTGGATACATAACGTGCCACGGGACATAAATCAATAATATCGCTACCCCCACCCTGCGTGTCGGCTCCCTCCCGCGCCCTCCTCTCTCTCTCTCTCTCTCTCTCGCTCTGGCGCGCGTACATCCTATAGATGTAGGTGGCGGCGACGCCGGCGTCTCTCTCGCAATCAATGTTCGCAAGCGGCGCGCGGCATCACAAATTTTCTATGGAGAGCTCGGCTGCCCTGTCGGCTGCCGCTCGTCGCTTTCGCTCCCCGAGCGAGCCATGAATTATACGCGGCCGACTCGCGTCCGCTCTGTATAACGCTTATGTCCTGCTAATGTCGCTTTCGAAGAAACTTTTGCTTTCTGCGGAATATAGTTTTCGACGGTTTTTTGCCGCCGCCGCGAGAATAGCGTCGAGAAGCATTCTCACGAGGGGGGACTGACTGGAGGGATTCTGATCGTCGGCGGAGATAGATGCTGGGAGCTTTTTTTTTATCTGAAAAAGAAGAAAATGATAATTTTAGATTAGTGGATTATGAATGCGGATTTTGATTCGAGGCGTTTTATCGCTCGTCGTTTTTATTCATTTGCAAGTAACGCAATTAAAATATTCATTTATATAAGCAATCAATTTAAACGTATACATTTTTAACATAAATTTTTACTTTCAATTCATCGAAATCGCGGTTTATTTGAGAATTACGTAAATCTCTAGGGTTTTTAATAAATTGTACGTTCTATACAGTATTTTTTATGTTATAAAATCATTTATTTTAATAACTTTTGGCGTTATTTTTTAGATAACTTATTTTAACACGAAGTCGGTGAATATACTTGATATAAGCTTCGTTCTTCATTGATTTACGATGAAAATATTTGCACGCCGTACCGTTAGATGGCGGCATAATATCAAATACACGGACTAATATTTTAAAAAGGTATTTTTTTATTAAATAAAGGAAAAATCAATTTTTACAAGTTTATATAATCTGTTCGTCTATTTGTTGACAAATTTCAAAAATAAACCTAAAACAAAATTAATCCGAATTAAAGTACATAACTATTTCAAATTGAATACCTTAAAATAACTTTAAATTTGTCGGTTCAACGCTCCATTATTGAGCTAAATGAGCATTGAAAGAGAGTCTGGTCTGTTATTAAACTGAGAAAACGAACTTGATTTCTACACGTAATTTAATGTTTTCTCGACAGGCTTAATGTGCTAGTAAAGCTTAAATGAGTTTTAATTAAATGTTTATTGCTTATGTAGACTTTGTAGGCTGAACTGTTAAGTCTTAAATAATAATTTGAAAAATGGCGCAATGCGAAGTAGGTATTACATACAATTTGGTATTACATCTGCGTAATGTTCTGTGAACTGACAGTGAAACAAACTTGCAATTACAACATATATGTAATTAACTTTACTTTTATACTTGTGTCTTAAATGTAGAAAATACTTATTTTATTTTAATTCGCTTAAATTTTCTAAATTATTAATACATTTTTTAGAAGTGCTCAAATTAATGAAAATAAAAATATCTTTTTACTTTAGTCCCATTACCAGATGTTTCGAGACACAAAGAAGTAATTTACGCGGATTAAATGTCTACACTATGTTTTCCGACGGATAGTGAAACTATGAATCATTTTATCCATAAATTACCTAGTAAATACTATAATTATAATAATTCCATTTTAATAGAAAATAGCATTCAAGTATCAGGTTTAACTCAATTTACGAAACAGCATTAATAAATATATTCTCTACTCTATTCTTAACTTTTATCGCAATATAGTTTTTAAGTTCAAACTCAATATAAAGCATACAAAAAAAGATTTATACCAAAAACAAAAGTTCAAATTCATCTAAACCGAAGCAGAGCAGAAAACGGCAGGCCTCGGCTTCATTAAAAAAATGTTGCTCGCCCACTCGAAAGCCCACTCGGGAAAAACACGTCCAAGGCCGGGACGAGGGCTAACCGAAAGCCGACGAAGTTAAATGCAAAAGCTTGTTAGGCCGGATTCGAATATATAAGGGTATAACGAAGCATTCTCGCAATTAGCGGGCAGAGAATATACGCGCGCCCGTCCCGTAACACACGATGACGCTCTCTCCGACGGTGGTTTCTCCCGCAGGGACGAGAGAGAGAGAGACGCGGCGGCGGCGGCGGCGGCCCTTTCCGCTCTCGTGGGGCCCCGGCGCTAAATAATAAAAACTCGCTCCTCGATATATTTATGCCCCTCGTGGCTTCGCGAGGGGGACGCGTGGAGTACACACGCGAATTGAAAAGTAGAGACGGCCCGCGTGGCCCGGCGGCGAAACTGATGGCCCTTCCCGAAAAACTTTTAAATTCGATTTATTTTTCATTTGCTAAAAAAAAGAAGAAGAAGAAGAAATTTTACCTTATTAAAGGCGGCGTGTACCTTTTTCTGTTTCAGGTCCAGTGGCGGATGGAAATTTCATATTTTAATCGAGACGTGCGAGGGATCGAGAGATTTACGTTTATTTCGGGTTTCCGGGATTTTTTCCAAAGGGATCCCGGTTGTATAAAGACGTGGATGAATTATTTATGAAACGAAGCATGATTTCTCGCACATGATTATGTTAAGTGAGTATTTATTTATGGTAGCCGTGTGGAATCAACTTATGTATTGTAGAAAAGTGTGCTGCCCTGTAAACTTGGTGACTCAGTGATGTGGGATACACTTTCAAGTTATGTTAATAGCTGTAGACAATATAATCACGCCGAAGTGTGCAGTTTGTCTAAATTTTCAGCTATTTTAACCGTAAAAAGCATTACAAATACATTAGAAAATATTAGAAATGCTGAAAATTTATGCTTTGTACTTAATGTAAGAAATTTTGTATTCAATCTTTTTGTTATTGAGATATTATTGTAAATATTTAGCAACGTCATTTTAACTTCTTAAATGTAAAGGTAATCAAGTAGAGCAAAGGATTATAAAATCTCATCAATGTATTATTTGTAATAAAAAATGTAATATTGAAAATATGTGAATATATGTATGTATTTTAAAAATAACACTTTTTCTTGAACCTCCCAAGGGAACAAAAAAAATTTTGTGAGCTAATAATCTTCTGCAATGCGGCAAAAAGAGAAAAAGAAAGCATTTTTCTCGCTGAAGCAGAAAAACAATCATGTATACATTCTCCAGGCGCCGTAGAAAAGTCCCATCACGTCGGCCGAGCTAACAGCACGGCTATAACAAAGCAATTAGATCGGCATATACGCTACACGTCTACGTACACGTACTCTCTCTCTCTCTTGAACAACTGAAAAATCGCGAAACGCCGTCTGTCTCCTCGTCTCACATACTTTTGCTTTTGAAAACTGGCGCCGTGTGCGTCGGCCATCAGGCTCTCTCCTTCTCCCTTCGCTCTCGGCGAGCGTCGGTCCCCATTCCGGTGCGAGCGAGACGGAGCGAGAGAGAGGCATGATGGTTCCCCGAGCGACGGTAGGTCGTGGCCGCGCCGAGCTCCTCCCAGGCACTTAGTTAACGTCGCCGGCCGCGGCTTGGGACTGGTGGCGCGCTAACTGCGGGTCCGCCTCCGCCGCCCTGCCGCGAGCAGCCATTGGCTGGCCCATATCTCATCGGGACCATCGACGCGCCCCCTAATCGAGCCCGGGCTGCTCCCCACCACGGGCGTCCGCCGCGGAGAGCGGAAAGAAAGAGGACGGAGAGAGAGCCGAGGCCGCGTATCGAGCGAAAATCGCAGAGAGGTGCTGCCGCCGAGAAAGCGGTCGAATCGAGAACTAACCGCCTCACTTTGCATCGATTTTTTCGATAGTCCGGTTGTTGCTCCAGCTCGTGGTTTTCGGCCTTTTGCACTTTATTGCCTTTGACGAGTTAAGGTGGGGCCCAGGAGTAAGCCCGGTTTCGGGGGACGTATTTGGGACGAAATAACAGCCGACGCGTTTATGGAATCGGGCAGGATGATCGGCAAAAGGCTCGGACCGTAGTTTTCTGAAGTACATGATTTTTATCAGTTTGTATATCATATTGTAACAATGAGAAAATTGAGGTAGTGCGGTTTCGTAAGACGGAAACAATCATCCTAGTCAGTGACTTGTTTGGGAAATTGTCGCCAAGGTATGTGTAGTTTCAGAGTGTGATAGGTCACCGTTAAACCAATTATAAAGAATTACAGACGAAAATTTAGGTGGATAACGGTGTTAAAATTTAATTTTACTTAAATTTCGAAACATTAAGTTGAAAGTTTTTTGCTTTACAATCTTTTTACAAGCTTTACAAGCTTTACAATCTCTTTTCCGAAAGCATAACAGAAAGCATAATACATTTAAAACGATTTAAATTCTCGAGTGTCCAATATATTCTCAATCACCTGTTTATAGTTTAAAAGCATACAATAAAAGTATTAATAGTTTACGTTGTAAAATACTTTAGTATTCAATAGTACTTTGATGAATTTCGTTGGTCAAAATTTATAGAGTGACGGAAAATAGAATGAATTTAATAATTATAAATTTTACACAAGTTTTACGCAACTCAAAGCTTTATAATTTAAAAAATAAGTCGCTTATTAATTTAAAAATGCTCCGCATATTCTGGCAATGCTCAAACACCGCCGAAAGAGGATACAAGTGGAAGAAAGGAAGCCGCTCGTGGGACCGTCGGGAGCCTTCTCGAGGCCATAAATTGCTCTAGTTTCGAAAGAAAATTCGACCTCCCAAATAGATACCACGTGTGTCACCGTTACGGGGCCATGCAAATTCGTCTTTGAGTGGACAGCACGATGCGTATTTTGTTACCTAATGCGGCGAAGAAAGTAGATCGGGAAACCGGAGAAATTCCAGACCTTTCTCCTCGAGCCTGGAAAACCGCCATGTGGGATCCTTCAAATCCAGCGCTAAAACGTCCGCTGCTTTCTTTTAAACGTTTCCGTCCGTTTTTCGCATCTTGAAATGGTGTTCTTCATAAGTATTTTGCCGCTGAAAGAAATTTATACTTTCGATATGTACAAAAATGAACGAAAGAAAGTTCGGGTTCCGCTTGTAAGGGAACAGCCTAATGAACATGTTTTCTTAAAACTAATGTTCACAAGTAAAATTCGACCAATATTTTTCATTACGATCAAAGAAACAATTTAGAACTAGGACAAGTCGTTAAGTGGTATTCAACCTTATAATTTGTAGCTTGATTAATGATTTCTTGATGATTCAAGAGCTAAAACTGTAACTACTTCTTGAAGACGTCTTTATTTGACTAAGATAACAAACGACCCACGAATACGTGTACAATTTTATCAATTTGCATAGAAAATTTTTTTTATAAAAGTTAGTTTCAATTTTGAAATATAACAATTTTTCACTAGACGTTGATATTTCGCATTTATAAATGCTTTTATCTTCTTTTTACTTATTTTTTCTTTTATTTTATGGTTAAAACAAAGTAAATGCATATTTATACCGTACAATATCATACAAAGAAAGTTTTATTTGCAAGAAAATTTTCATTAATAATTTCAATAAATAAAAAACGTGAGAACAAAGATAAAAATATTTTATTTTTCAAAAGTATAACGTCTTGTACACACAAAATTACAGCTTTTCGGCGACAAATTCCGATGATACATTACACATTATAGCAATAACATTAATTAAAATAAATTACGATTAATCATAACAAATGATAAATTCAAACAAAGAAGCGGGCAACAAATTTTGCGAGCGGCCGAAAAAATTAAATTTAAAACCGGGCGGAAAAACATTTTAATCGCGGCGCTGGGAATCCTGAGCCGACGTGCCGACGGCACACGGATTTCAACATTACCGCCGCCGCTCGCTTCTGCGCCGAGGCACGATTTACAAAATCGCACTTTGATCGCGCCAAATTTACGACTCGTCATAAATCTCTGCGTGTATATCGATCAGCTTACAGGTAGCGCACACATGTTTCGCGATGGTGTAAGTTAAATTCATTGTTACCGCTAATGCTGATATTAAATACAATTTCGCCCGTTCTCTCGGTGGAAAAATATGTTTGATCATTGAATTCTGGTATTTTTTTTTCTATTTTGAGATTGTTAAACAGTGTCGGATTTATTTTCTTTCTTTTTTCTAGCAAGTTCGCATGAAATTATTTTACAAAACTAAAGATATCAAAATATATCATAAATCTCAAATTCCAAAGGAGTTTGTAATTTTTTTATCTTTCTTATTAGTCTTCTCAAAACTTTTAGTTGAAGTAAAAAAAATTGCTCGGAAATTTCAGTAATTGAAATTGCAAAATTCTTGAGTATATTATTCAAACTTTAAATTTTTCCTCGAATAGTTATTTCAAGTCAATGAAAAAGACACATTAGAAATTGCTCTACCTTTCTTTAACAATCAGTCTTATGCAAATTTTTCTCAAATATACAAAGTCCAAAGCCTATTATCCGTATCGCCTTCTTAGCGGCATATTTTATGCTGAAAAAAAAGAGAATAAACGACCACGGCAACACCTGCCGTATGCGAAAGCCATTCCGTTAATTTTTATCATTCCCCGCTTCCTAAATGCCCGCGATTAATCGCGCGCTCGTTTAAAGAAAAAAAAACAGCCGGGTTTATGCGCATTTTAAAAGCACACACAAGAATTTGACATCTTAATTAAACCGCATAAAAGCTTCGGCGAGGCGATAACGATCGGCGCGCAGCCACTCTTCTTACACCTCTCGGCTTTATATATCCTCGAATTCAGGCGAAAAACCGCGTACAGGCGGAAATTCAGCGCGGGCCGCGTGTTTGCCGGATAATAACAGGCCGATTAACAAGGAAAGGGCGCGCGCGCGAGCTACGGCCGACGGGAGACTCGGCAATTAAAAGACGCTGGGGCTACAAAGGGCTACCGGGGGCTCGAGCGTGCAAGCGAATCGACAGCGGGATTATTGCGAGCGCGCTCGCGCATTACGTGCGCTCGTGCATGCGGCGACGGCGGCGGCTTGGCTTCTTAATGAACGCGCCATAAATCTGGGCCTGCAATCAGTTTTGCGCGGCGGCCGCGGCGTCGTTCGATGCGTAAGGAGATAACATAATTTAAGCCGCCGCGCGCCGCGCGCATATATATGTGTGTAGCGCATAATGCCGCGGCTGCCTCCTTCCGCCGTGTCGATCCGTGAATTTAGCTCGCGACCGATTATTTGCATATTGATCGACTTATCGGCGAGGAGGCTCGCGTGCACTCCCGTCGACTGGACTGCCCGCGTACGCTCCTACGGGAAGCGGGCGAATTTTACTTCGAATGGGGTTCATGAGCAGCGGAGCCGATTCGTGTTATTATTTAATATGCGACTTTCGCGCTTGGGCATTAGGGCTCGACGGTGGAAGTGTGGCTGGACGTAATAATTTACCTGCTTTGAATATAGCTATTTTTTTGACGCTTTAGGAGATGAGGCCAATTGAGCGCCTGCCGTTCGAAGAGAAATGTCGAGATCAGTGTGAGGTTTGCTTAACAAAGTAGAATAATTAACATTTGGCGTTTCAATGCGCCTCGAAGGCAGATTAAATTTTTTATTCTATATTCAAAAGTCTTGACTTAAGTACATTGTAAGGAAAATAGAATTTAATAATTGTAGTTTAAATTACTCATCCCAATTCGCAATCGCTACAAAATCAGTTTTTTGAAACAAAATTTATTCAATCAAGTAAAACAATTCCAGCAATCTGAAAGTTCTTTGTGCGTTAAAATATAAAACCAACAAAACTAGCAGAGAATACTCTAAAAGCAGTAAATCAAGTCAATATTTTATAGTAACTCAATGCCAAGATCATATCGCCGCGAGTCGAGTAAAAAGCGAAGAATTTTAGAAAAGCTCCGCCATTGAAATTTTTCAGTGTCTTAACAAGCCTTCGTAACGCGGTTCTTCATCCGAATCAATACTCGATCCGCACACGATCTCTCGTTTCAAAACACACGGCGGAGAGCCCATAAATCGCCGCTCGAGCTTGACAATATACTAATCGCGGCGAGAGAGCTGCGCCGCTCTTCCCGGCTCAAAAATCATCGTTATAATACAGTTCCCTTAAGCGGCGCTGCAATGGCTATCTTCGTTGCCTCTCTCGCTCGTAGGTGTTCGCCTCTTCTTCTCTCTCCCCTTTTTTTCCCCGGCGTCCTCCATACACGCCGCGCTCGCGAGAGCGCTCTCCTCGCGCGTCTCGGTCATTAATCAGCCTTCGGCAAGAGAGGAGAGAGAGAGCCCCGTTGTCGTGTAGCTCGCATCCGACAGATTTTTCCTCGAGGCCCCTCGAGCGCAGCGACTCGAGTATTTACTCGTTAGTATCTTGGCCCTCCCACGCGTCGGCTTTAATTTTATCCGGATTAGGCCACGTGGTCGCGGCTGCTGCTGCAGCCTCTCGCCTCCTTCGACGAGAGAGAGAGCTCGTGTATTTGTAGCAGCGGACCGCCATCCTTGAGAGAAAAGAGTTCGCCAGTCGGAACGCGGAAACCTCTCTGCAACAGAAACAAACACATTTGATTTATATGCGCGCGCAGCATTCTGTTTTTTAGGCGAATGAAGAAATTGCGCTTGTCAGCTGTTGTTGCCGGGCTGGTTCGGGGTGGGAAAAACGGGTTGGTTTGGCTCATTTTTTGGTTCCTGCGGTTCGGGAGAATAATTCTGCCTTTGGCACTCGCGAGAGCGCGAATGCCGGCGGAGGTTTTAATAGATTTAAAGGATTTTTTAAACCGGCTTAACTGAACCGTCAAAATGATTTATAGATTCGGGTAGATTTTAAGCTTTCGTGTGGAAAATTAGTTTGCTCAAAGCGTAACTAAAAGTCTAGCGAGTGGTTTTCATTTTCATTGATAAGTAATATTTTTAATAAATCATCGTAATTAAAGTATAAATTGAAATTAAAACGCTGCTTACACTGTTAAAGTTGCGGAACATTTACTTTACAGATATCTGCCTGTCTGATTAAAATAGTTGAATTCAAGTCCATAAAAGGTTTCCCAACCTAAGAAATTCTTTCGCCATTACGCACGAAAAAAAAGGGAAGATCTCGACAAAGCAAAATAAATAACGCTTCGAAATTCCATAGAAAGGACGCGTATCCGCCGTTGCGAAGGAACGATAGACAGACAGCCGTCAGACATTTGTCAAACGCCATCGCGCATCAGGCGGAAACCCCAAGAGCGCTTGTCCGTCAATATCCACACTCTCGGGGCCTTCATTCTATAAACTGGGAATCGATCGGCTCTCTCGGCAGCCGCGCTCGTCTGTTTCTTTAAGAAATTCCAACCGGGAAAACATCACTCGGGGCATTCTTCATCCTCCGCCGCGGCGGGGGAGGGGGCGAGAGAGATTTGATTCGTAGCGACACACGCGGAAAGAGAAAAATACAGAGACGCGCAACATGGGGGATGGCGGCGGGCGATATCCATAGGCGCGCGCGCGCGCGCACACATACACACCCCGCCGGGCGCTGTGCTTGGGGGGAGGGGGAGAGGCCGGAGAGACGGACGATCAATCAAGCCGGGCACCGCTGCCATGCTCACGGACCTCATATCAGCTCCGGCGCAGAGTAAACATTTTTTACTTTGCCACGTTATTAATATTAGTTGCTCGCCCTTTTCTTTTTTCCTTCGGCCCGGGCTTCTAGCCTCCCTTCTCTCCCCCCTTTATCTCTTTTTCTTCGCTTCTTTCACTTTTTTTCCTTTCCTCCTTTTTCCTGCCCGCTTTTTCAATGTCTCTTTCGCTTTAATCTACGTCTTTTTCCTTGTTGACATTAATTTTTTTCTTCCGCGGGTTTTGCATTTCTTTTTTTTTTCTTTTTCGTTGCAAAGATTTTACACGGCGCGAGTTTTATTGTACTTGCCAAAAGAGATGTTTGATAGAGTCGGCTTTTTTTCCGATTGTTTTATCCGGACTTTGGGAGCCGTGTGGTAATGTTTTTTAGGACGACGAGATAAGATAATTCTTTGACAGGAATTAAATGCTGCTCGCAGATTTTGATGACAAATGTCTCGCCGTTAATTCGATGTGAATGAAAAAGTATCAAGCACGTCGCAGGGATAAAAAAGAAATTCCGTTAGATTTTGTTTTACATCATGTCGTTGCATCGAAATTAATTGAGATACGTGCTCTGAAAAACAATATACATTTTTATAAAACGTTCGATCAAAAAATTAACCTACATTATGTGGCTCTCAAAATGGATTCTTGGAAAGTTATTCACACGTTCGAGTATTATATTAGGCCAAGAAGACCCACACAATGGCGAGTACTATACTACAAGCCCCACATAAGTAGCTTGATCTTTCCGCGCATTCGGTCACAATTCTAAGCAGCAGCAACTGGTAGCAGTAGCGGGAATTAGCGATTAATCTTTAGGTTCTGAAGGCGCGCTCCGCTCGCTAAAAGATCGGAGCATCGCGTGAATCGCCGCTCTCGCTAAAAGAAGACTCGGAGGCACGAAGCAGACGAGAAAGAGAGGGAGAGAGAGAGAGAGAAACGAGCGAGAGCGCGAACGTGGAGTTACGCACAGACCCGGGCATTATGCAAACGACGCAACAATTAGAGCGGGCTCCGGGCTCGCTGCTTATTTGGTCTTTAATATAATTTGCCGTGCGAGTAGCTGCTGCTGCTGCTGCTGCTGCCGCTGCTGTCGTAATGGCGAGATTCGCGCGTGCTGCATGCATATTCAGGCCGGCCCTTCGCGCTGATCACGTAAACGCCGATCGGCCGCGTATAAGCACTTCATCGGCCGTCTGGATAAATATTTGAGATTACGCGCGCATTCTCCCTCCCTGGATTTCCGTCTCTCTCGCTCGGCAGAGGTAAACGCCCTAAAATTGAAGGATGCCGAGAGCTGCGCGCGGTCGTTCTTGCTGGGTCGTTGTTTATTCAAATAATCGATGGGGACATTCGTCATGTTCTATTCTTGAATTGTGCGAGTTGATCGTGGAAATTAAAGAACAAGTCGATTAACTGCCAAAGGGTAAATAAAAAATTATAGTTTGAACCGATAAACTTAAACAAAGACTTTCTAATGTAAAGTGATAATAGAAAACTTTTGCAGTGCTTAAACTTGAGCAATAATAGATATTAGAGCTTCATAAAAAAATTCGGTTATAAACCACTTTTAAATTGATCGCTGTAGCAACAGTAGTGATTGCCCAATACAACTCTCGGAAGTATCAGCAGCACTTAAGAAGCAACCAACTCTCATTCTGACCCGGCACTTATTTTCGACTTCGCAAAATCATACTTGAGGGACCGACAACGACTTCCCAATGAAGGCAGTAATCGCCCTCGCCCCGCGGCTTTTCGCAAAAACAAAACTTCGGCCGGTCCGGTTCCCGCCTGCTCTTCCCGCCTGTAAGTCAGCTTCCTCCCGGGGGACCCTCCGGCTCCGGACTCGTGGACCGCGGCGAGAGGCGGGCGGAGCTGGTGTGCGCCTTTGGCCACGTAGACAGGATCCGCGCTCTGACGGTCCCTCTCGCTATTTATTTTCCAGGATTTCAGAGTCCGAGGCCATTAATCTACCGGGGGGCCCGCGCGAAGTGCGGAGGAGCAGTCGGTGGAGCGCGTCAGGCGCGCAGTCTTCGTGGCGACTTCGCGCAAAAGTGCACGCTTGTACACGCGAGGAAAATCGGCTCGAAAGGGAGAGATAGGAGAGGAGCCGCGCGGCGGCTCTGACATATGGAGGAGAAGTGGCCCCTCCGAGTTACGAGAGAGAGAGAGCGTCTTTTTTCTTCTCGCGCGGGGCCTCGAACAAAGAAACTGCGCCGCGAAAATGTCGCTTTATCAAGCCTCCGAGCGACAAGTTTCTTTCTTGATTTATGCGCTGCGTCTCTCTCTCTCTCTCTCTCTCTTGCCTGCACGGGGGAAGAGAAGTGCGTGTCGTGCACCGAGGAGGATTCGTCGGGTATAATCGACTGTAAATAGAATGGCGCCTGCTCATTGTGTCTCAGCGCCAGGCAGAAATAAACGAACTCAAGAGATTTTTAATCTTCCGCTCGAGGAGACGGATTTCTTTAGGACTGACGTCACAGATTAGATTGCATGCATTTAATTTATTAAAAAGCTACAAGTTTGGAAACTTTAGATTAAAGCTACAATGAAACAAAAGATTACCTTCTTGGCTACTCTGTTAAATTCAAATGATTTCTAAATATTTTTCATGTACTACATTTTTACTATACAATTTAATACACGTATTACAATAAAATATTATTTAAAAAAAATAACAATCTTCAAGTTTATTATCGCCCCAGTAACGCAGTAATACTTCAGTCAATGTAGTTAATCTCTCCCCTTTTACCGCACTTCACAAATTGAATCAAGGTAAAGTCGTTATTTTCAGCGGAACGGCAGCTCTCATATTTCAAAAGGCGATAATTCCTAAAATTAGATTCCCTCTTAGAGCGCGCGGAGAGCGGTCCGCGCGAACGTTCTACTTGGAAAATGCACAATAGTCTTATAAATGGCAGCGCCGACTCCGCGGCAGCCGAGATGCGAGAAACGAGCGACCAGAGAAGCAACAAAGCATGGACTATGAGTCGCCTCGGTGTTGGTAACGCCGCTCTGTGGTGTTGGTAGGCAAGAACACGGAGCGGGAGAGATAGACATGCGGCGCTTTGTATTTGCGCGAGGAGCGAGAGGGAGAGAGAGAGAGAGAGGCATGAATGCTTCCCTTGATTGAGAAGCGCGTCGGGGGCAAAGCCGCTGTGCTGCTGCGAATCTCGTTAATTAAAGTCGTCGGGTCCGCGTCGGTGGCGCGCCGACGATACGCAAAGTAAGACGTCAAAGCGATACTTTTCGAACGGCCAACCCCTTCATCTTCCGTGCCGCGGCTGCTGCTGTTGCCGCTTGCTGCTGCCGCTGCGGAGAGAGGACCGAATGGACGACCAACCCTTTTCATTGTTTGTCCGCGATTATTATGCCAAGAGCGATGGGCGCCCGGATGATGAAACGAGCGCGGTCTTCTGACATTCTAATCAGCAGTCGTGTTTGTTTTTCACGCAGTGAGCTTTATTGCTTTTGGGAGAGGGACTCGAGTACTGTTCTTTTCTAATTGATCTGGCTTGAATTTATTCGACTTTTTTTTTATAAGGAATTTTTTTTTTTTAAATCTTATACCACTGAATCATTTTTGAACTTTATTAAATGTCTCTCGTTGACTTTTTCTATTCGGTCGCTTTCGTTGGCTGCAAAGTTACGGCTCGAGATTCTCGGGATTCCAGCGAGCATCGATAACTCTTAAATTCCAACCGCGAATGAAAGAAACGATACATGCCATTTTCGTCGACTCAAAAGAGAATGCCGCAAAACTTATTGACCGAAGCATTTTTTGGCAATCTTATTTTTAAAAACTTTATTTTTTTCTTTGAAGGTATTCAAGTTCTTTTATGTAAAGCAAAGGACGCACGAAATAGATTACATGTTATTTTCGGTTAATTTCGAAATTCTGCATATCAAAAAACCAAATATTGTTTTTACTTATTAAACCAACGTCTGAAAAATTAATTACACTTTAGATACAAAAATTGTGTTTACTCAGTCGGTTCACGCGCGGAATTTCATTGCCGCAAATTAACGCCGCATACATCTCCGCTCTCTGTTCATTCCACCTCAGGCCTATCTACAATCCGCAAAAAGATCGAAAAAAGTTCTCGAAGCAATCGGCAAGTTGAAAATCCGCCCGAGCCAGGGAGATTTTCTCGGGGCGTCCAGAAAAGCATCGAGCTCGCATGAAATAAAGATCGGTTCTCACCGGGCTCACCCCCGGAGACTACAAGTGCTCGGCGTCTCGATATTATTACTATGTAAATCAGGCCTCGCTCTCTCTCTCTCTCACGCAGACTCGGGCGAAATGAACGCCGGGCCGCGACGCCCACGGTGACAGCCCCCGGGTGAACCGCGCGCAGGATGGATGTGCCTCGGCTCTCATTAGATATTCCTCCTTCTCCGCGGGCGCCCGCCCCCACGTCGATATACGCCGCGCGCGCGAAAAAACGGCCGCGGCACGGCTCTCTCGCCCCGAGCGTGTCGCCTCTCCTTGTAATTGAACGCTAAATTGCACTTGCGAGGCCGCGCGGCTCTCTCTCCTCCTCGTTGGACGCGAGTGAAAAAGGAAGGCGGCAAGCAAAAGCGTGCGCGCCAGCCTAGGAGTATGCAATTTTCAAAATTGGACTCAGCGCCGAGAGATCGACTCGCGCGATTGCCGCGCCGCGAGAAAAGCACTTCATTACGCCCGGATCGGCGGCCGCGCGCGCACGGCTTTTTCGCCCCTTTTTCAAAAATCCCCCTGTAACTGGATAAGTGATTGGAGATGTGTTGCAAAAGTTTATAAAGTTGTTATGACGTAATGGCAATAAAAACCAGTGGACCGAAACTGTTTCTTACGTGCCTTTTATTAACGTTGCCATGGAATTTAATCGCTCAATTTACCGCGAGATAGTATAAGTTTCAATTGAAATTTCTATCAAAAATACAAAAACATGCACGGACGCTATATATTGGATTTAACGAAAATTCAACCAATTTTAATAAAAATAAAAGTTTGGAAACGCTCTCGGGCTCGAAAGGCGAGACAAATCGTCACGGTTAAAGGTGACAGCTCGCGCCAATATCGAGTGCGTCCTGAGGGGCGCATAAACGAATCACGACCTCGTGACAAGCCTCCGCAATTTCCAGCAATAATCATCGAAAATTCCCCTCTCATTCCGGGGCTTTTTCCCGCGGACGCAAAGCCACACCGTGCAGACTGCAGCGGCGTCTTCCGCAGCAGCCTCGTCCGCTGCGAAGAGGGTGGAACCCCCTCCCCCGTGCCTCGGTCCAATGCCTGAGCCTGAGCCCGGAGTGACTGCCGACATTAGTCCACTGACACCATTGACACTTTTATTAATGACGGCGTCGCTCGCCAGAAAAGAAACTCCCCTCGCGGCGCGCACACACACACCCCGCGCAAGCGGCACCCTGATTCGCCCGGAGACGTGTGCGTGCGTGTGTGCGCGGGGCTGCTTTTCCCAAAGAGGATTCGTTCCTCGACCGATAGCGGAGCGGCCTTTTTTCGGACCCATTGTGCGCTCTTTCCGTCACGGGAAGTAGACGCGTGCTCAGAGCTCGCTGGCTGCTGCTTTTAACTTGTCGGTGCGCATCTGCGACTCGAGGACCGGGACAAGAGAGTCAAGCTCCTTTTTCGTTTTGCCCTTGTCTCGGGAAAAAAGGCTGCCGGGGCAAATAAGTTATTATTGTACTGGGCTTTAAAAGATATTTACCAACTATCGAGGCACCGAAGTAACTTTATTTTCTGTTGGAAATAAAAATATAGTTTTTCTTTCGTATTTCCATTTATAGAGAGCGTCGAATAAAATTAAAAAGTGTATAGTTTCTCACGAAATTCTCGGCTTCGAACGCGTGGAAGTAAAATCTAGCCGCTTTTTAACTCGGCCCGACTGAATTATGAGCCGCTTCCATGCACTCATCGATCACAATTTCTTAATTAGTGTCCCTTACCTTTAAGTTTTATCACGCATCCGTATCACTTTCTAAAGTTTCATTTTTAATCAAACACGGCCCGAATCAAAGTTAGCCGAGCGCCTTTCCCGAGGAAGGGCGTCGATGACAAATGCGCCGAAAATGTAAATGATTAAAAAAAATTTTTTCTTCCCCGCGCTCTCGACGGGCTTATCGAACTTTAGCATCGATAAAAAGGAACTTCATGACAAATTAGGAATACTTTTTCACGGGACAGATTTCTATCTCCCGATAATACCTCGCGCGCGTGCAAGAGGTAGTCGAGAGAGAAAGAGAGAGAGAGAGAACGAAATACGCCGGGCGAGTCCCGCATCACGTTCGCCGGGCGCTCGCGGACGGAAGCGACGGTTGCGAGCTTTTCCAGGAGGGGATTTCGGAAAAGAGGGTCAGGATTGACGCCCATTGCTCATTCCCGCGGGCTAAACTTATCCGTCAGTCGGCTCTCGTCGAAGTTTAAGAGCTGCGCATCGGAGATTAGTGGAACGATGATAATGGCGCTTGGATAGACACTCGAAAGTTTTTTTTTTAAGGTTAGAAATGTATCGATCAATCTTTTTTTTTTGAGAAGTCGCAGGAGATTCGGTAACAGCTTTATTTTCTTTATAATTAACGGTCTTTTGAGAGCCCCTCGTAGATTAACCCTTTCTTTACTCAGCGAAAATTGCTGTTGACAGCATTTAAGTAAGGATAAAAATAAAAAATTCATTTATATACAGATTGAACTTGGTAAAGTCGCCCTTGTTAAAATGAAAATAATTATAAGAATAAAATAAGAAACAACGTCTTATTTTACCCAGCAACTCGTCTATCTTAACGATCTTTCTTAGCAGCCAATAGTTGGCTCTATATTCACAATAAAAGCAGGAAGCCTCGCCGCAAAAAGCCAGCGAGCGCGCATAACTCATTTCCCGACTCGGCGCGACCGGGCCGAGAAAAACTGTAGCAATCATTAAAGAAAGCCCCCAGCGAATGTCTCATCCCCGCAGCGAATAACAACAAACTCGCTCGTCGGCGTTCGACATTGAGGAAGGTCGCAAAAGCCGGAAGGCAATCTACGTAACAAGCAATCTATATACAGCTGCTGCCCGGATTGTCGGCTCGTTTGTAACGACGACGTTTCGATCAGCGAGCTCTCTAGCAGCGCGCGTCGCACTCATACATAGAGAGAGAGAGAGAGAGAGAGGAGCGCCCGAGGCTTAAACGCGGATTTGTGGCCATCGCCCGTATCGTGCGCCGCCTACTTACGAGACTTATCTCGTCCCGGCCGAGCCTTTCACGAGCGACTCGCCGTCCAATCCGATCGAGAGGCCGCTCGGGCAGGTGAACGAACGTGAGAGAGAGAGAGGCAGCAGGAGATGCGCGCTTACCGTTTCCCATATTTGCCGATGAGCCGGCGATATTCGCGCCCCGCTTCGATTTACTTTCGGTCCATGGGCCGGACGCGCTTTATGGTAAGGTATGCGATCGATACGAGCGATTTTAATTCGATATTATTATGTAAGGGAGTCGCTCTTTTTGCTCGCCAGGTTATTATATATGAATATTATAATGGATCTGCTGATTTTCATCTGCCGTTTCTAGATTTATTTCCTCGATTTACTTGAACACCTTTAATAATTTAGTCGTGCTTCTTTATTTTAGATTTTAAACATACAGAGTAAAAGGTATTTTCTTCTTAAGAATATTAAATTTTAATAGCGGATATTTTTTGTTTTTTTTTCATTTCTCACCTTTTTTCGAACCTTCGCGAGAGACGTAATCGCAAGGATGTGACTGTATAAAATAATAATTTTTAAACAGCAGCCAAGTCAACGCCATTAAATCACGCGGGCACTTTTTCCAGGTTCCCTCAGGTTTTTCACCGAGCTCCGGAGCGACACAAAAACACGTAATTACGCACTCCACGGGCATCAAGGCTTGCAAATCCGAAGTTGCGCGCATCCGAGCGGAAATCCCAAGGCGAGCGCTCTCGAGCCGAGTGACTCCGCTTGATTCCGCCGCAATAATCGAGAGCATGTTTCCGCTTTTCTAGCCGGCCCCGGGATTCCAATCTCATCCCGAGCATTATTCATGCCCGAGCGCCTCTCTATTCACGCGCGCCGAGCGCGCGGAAATCAGCCTCGACTCATTAACGGATCTCTATCTTTCTTTCTCGCTCGTGCGTCGCATCGGCCGGAACGCGGGGAGACGGAGAAATCTCCGCGCGTACGCTCGGGAGAGAGAAAGAGGCTTAGACAAAAGGGAGAGAGAGAGAGAGATAAAGGAGATGGGGAGATTGATCGCGCTTATTTTGAGACGGCCTTCGCGGTGGTATTAGTTTTTGTAACGTAAGACCCGGGCTGCCTCTTATCGTGGGGCTCGTTGAACAATGTGCAGGTGAAATTTTTAAAAGTGGCGGACAATGTAATGAAGCGTCACGGCCTTAGGCCCCGCTGATTCGAAATTCGCGATATAAAAGAATTATTGTAAACCACTTCGCTTAATGGCGGTAATCATTTTTTAATTTAGATTCAAAGATTTTCGAGGCCCTTTGAAAAATTAATATTTTAGACTTATTATTCAATTTTTCGAGATTACGTAATAATACAGGCGCACTGCTACTACTGCCCAACGGTTTTATCTCGACTCGGCGAGCGCCTCCTGTAATTCATTTCGAAGCCTCGTAATCAGACACGCCGATTTATCAACACACTTTTACGTCGCTTCCCACTTCCCACTCTTTTTTTATAATTAAATATCGGGCGGTTCGGATAGGCAACAATAATAGCGAAAACAGCTTTCGGAGAGCGAAAATTCTTCCCTCAGAAGTTTCGCTCCTCCGCGCGATCCGTCCGAAGGGGTGGATGGAAACCGGTGGCGCGCGAGAGAAAGAGAGAGAGAGAGAGTGAGGGGGGGGGCGGCCAGAGTGAAAAAGAGAAGACGAGGAGCAAAGAAAGAGGGAAGGAGGGAAGCTTCGAGTTTTTCTCGTTCCCTGCTTCCGTCTCCCGGGACGCGCAGAGAGAGGAGAGCAGCGCCTCAGAGCGAGCTTGGCAGATCTTTTTGCTCGCTCTCCGACGGAGGATCAGACGTCCCACTTTATCTCCGCCGACCCGCTCTGCTGCTGCTGCCGCCGCCGCCGCTGCCGTCGGTCCCCCGCCCTCCGCTCCCCCTCCCTCGCCTCTCCCTTTCCGTCCTTGCGCCGAGTTCTATGGTCGATCACGTATAGGAGGAGCCCCTAGGAGAAAGAGAGAGAGAGGCGAGCGGAGTGACGCGTCGTGGAGGAGCCATTTGTCATCCATCAGCTCGCTTCTTCTCGCTCGCTCGTTCGCCGCCTCGGCTATACGACGCTAGATACTGCAGCGCGAGGCTCTGCACCTCTTATCTTCTCCGCCGGCGGATTCGCCGCGTCTCGCTCGATCGTGCGTCGCTTTGTGCGAGGCTTCCCGCGACGAGCTTTCCTGCCAATCTTGACTATCACGATCCACTCATAATTTCCCCTGGATTTCTTTTTCCGTTTTATGATTATCGGTTCCTTTGTCGCGCGCCTTCCGCGCTTTTGTTTCGCCGGGTGACTCGAGGTCGGTAGTTCTGCTGTTTAATCGTGCCTTCTTGCGGTTTTACCTATATTTTTTAATTTATCTTGCCGTCGGCACGCATTTAATTGCGTTCCAAAAATGAAAGTAATGGTATGTTTCGGCGGTTACTATTTTTTTTCAGTATTTAAGAAGCTAAAAATCAATCTAGGAACAAATCATTCCCCCTAAATCTTAATAATTGAATAAATTATTAAACGATGCAAAGGTCTGTCTATCTTACTCGCGAAATCATAAATTTCCGAGCAGCCACCGGCGATCCAAAAGCAGCCAATCAATTATCCTATTATTATCCTCGTAAAACAAGGAATCTTTTCCGTTACGTCCCGCCAAGCGGCAAACAATGCTTAAAACAAACGCTCATTGAAGCATCGCTCTTGCGCATAACAGAGCACTACGCTCCACATCGTCCCGGGGCGATTTTTCATCCGCCTAATCACGAGAGAGGCCTCTCTAATACACGCACAAAGCGCCTACACAACGCTTACCGGCGCGCGTACGATTTCCTCGGCGATTTCTCCGAGTTCGTTAAAGACGCGCCTCTCGGCTCTCTCTCTCTCTCTCTCGCTCGCCTCCCCCGGAGATCGATGGCGGCGCGCGCTGCACACGCTGCATGAGTGACACGTCAGGCTCTCTCTCGGGCCTAAGAATCCGAGGCTTGATTGCGAGAGTCCGCGCGCGCATATAACGAGTGCCACCCGCTACGTCCATCAAGCCGCCTCGATTCCTTCTCGAGGAGAGCCAACTCCGAAGCTATAAATGCCGCGCGCCGCCACCGTCGCTTTTAGAGGACACGCCAACAAAGAGCGAGAGAGAGAGAGAGAGGCGCAAGAGTGTGTGAAAACTCGTTATTTAGGGACGAGCCCGCGATCGTGTGTGTACCGGAGAGCCTGGCGTGCCGCGATCGATCTTGCCGCGCGCTCCTTTTTCTTGGGGGCCGAGAGCGAGAGAGGCTCTCTTGAAAAATTGACGGACAGCGCTTTTGACGCGGGAGACGCTGCGATTCATTGCCCGGCGTTAGATTGATTTTTGTGGCTGGAGCTTTTGACGGCCGAAGTAAAAATGAGCCTTTTTGCCGGGGTTTCGTACGACCGGCTATTCTCTTCGTAATTACAAAAGAATTGTATTGATGTCTTAATTAACTTTGTTGCATCGAGTTAATATTTTGAAAAGTTTTGATGGACGTCTACGAGATTGCTTAAATATTCCGCCATGGAAAACGCGATAATAGAACTAATTTGATTAATTTGACCGATAATTTTAATCAAGTGTGAAAGCATTTATTAGAACTAATCTCTCGAGTCCCCTTAATTATAGTTACATTATCAAAGAAGGAAAAGCGCATTAAGCGTCTATAAGGTGTTAATTATTGATCGAAATTTCTCAAGATCATTAAGTACACAGGCATTTTAATTTTTATGCATTTCAAATTACCAAAATTAATCATTCAAAGTATAATCAACTTTGGAGCACACACACTTTTTGAAATAATTTATGGATGGGATTTTTCAAAGAAGCCCCTTCTCTCCGCAACTCTTTTTTTGGACAAAATTTCACTTCCAACGGCACGACGCGCTGTTATCAATTACAGCCTATTTCACTCCACCGACTACTCCTGTTAACAAACAAGTCCACCGCAATTCCAAAAAGAGCCGCAATTATCAATATTGCGCCTTCTTGTTTTATCGAGGCGAGGGCTGGCTCTCTCGCTCGATAAATCCGATCTCGGCGCGCGCAGTTAATAGATTCGATATACAATGTCAATTACGTATAGAGCGGGCGCATTTTTTTTTTTCAGCGCCGAGATAAATAACCGCGTGGCTAGCCGCAATCAACTTGCACCATCTCTCGGCCGGCCGCTTACGCGGATATTTCGCGGCAGGGCGCGATTATAATTGCAGCTCGCGCAAGAAAGTCCACGCGAGGAGAGAGAGGAAGAGGGAGAGAGAGAGAGAGAAAGAGAGAGATGATCGGAGGCCGCGATGGCGCGCGTGAGCGAAGGTTAATGCCTTAACCTACTCATTTTCGCTGCTCGTAAACTATTCATTTATGCGGTCCTGTAATTTTCAGCGGAACAGCGGATCATTATCTCTCTCTCTCTGCCGGGTCAGGCGTCGTTTTCGGATCTTTTTCTGCTCGCGCACTTTTTCTCTTCCTCGTTTACTAACCGCTTAACCTCGCACGATCTCCTCTCGATATGTAGTACGTGCTTTATTCGGCGGCTCGTTGCCCGCTTCTTTTTTTTTTTCTTCTTCCTTTTTTTTTTTTAATGCGGAGAGCGGCCAAGGAAGAGGTGATTGACTCGCATCAATTGCTTGTTTCGAATCGCCTCTTAAGAGACTCGTAACTCGGTGCTTCGCCCGCAACCGAAACATTTTAATTTAACAGTTCATTTGTAACCGCAGCCACTTTGCGTATCTCCTCGTAGTGGTTTTATTTTCAGTGCGCTTTGAGAAAGTGCTGCGTTCTTTTTTTTTTTTTTTTTGTTATTAAATAAAGCGAGGCGTATTTTTCACTTGTTATTCAGAGACAATTAGGAGCTAATTTATTGAAATGAATGGGTAAAACTTAATTATGAGAGGCTCGCGTGTTTTGGCGTTAGTTAAATATAACAAGAGATGCTGATGATTTTGAGGTGTTATACCAAGAAAATGTCGTATTCAATCATATACAGCATAAATATTTAATATGAAAAGTAAGTGCTGCTCTTTAAAAAGTTATAAAGGTCTCTTCATACATATTTTATGCCAAGAAAATGACTAATTTTATCAGATAAAGCTGGGGGATAATGTCTATTTATAAAATTCAAATGTAAAGTTACATCGTTAAAACGTTATTAACTTTGACCATCTATTTTAAAATATCTTAATCCAACTATCATTCATAAATTTTTCATGCCCGATAATAAAATTCTTTTAAATTCTTGCAGATCGTAAAAAATAAAGCAAAACAGAATATCATGAATAAAGCGCGGCTTGAATTAAAAGAAACAGCCGAATAATTGTGAAAAAAAAAAAATTCCAGGCACGACGTGAAAAGTCGACAATAAATAGAAAAATACCTCAAAAATGGCCGTCAAATTATTGTCCCCCAGAGCGCTCGAGGATCGCTTCGGATCCTTAGGCGCCGAAGCAGTTAACTTATTAACGAAATTGCGCGGGCACAATATAATGCCCGATCTCGCACGACTCGCACACCGAATATAAGCTGCGCTCGCGAGCGCGGCTTTACGGCAACAATTTTCAGAGGGAAAAGAGCACCTCGGCCATCTGCATAATACAAGCCGAGGCCTGGCCATTTTTATTAATACGCGCACCGAAAACGCACGAGCCGGTCTTTATAAACGCGCTCGCGCCTGCTTTTCAGCCTCGAAATTATACGTCGCCTAATGTCTTAACTGAAAACGTTTCGGAATCATTATCATAATTTCGGTACTCCTTCCCTGGGCTCTCTTTGCGTCTATACACGGCTGCAATCATCTTTCTGGGTGGCGTCGCGCAAATTATTACCGCTTTTCATCGTGGCGCGATTGAGATATCCGCGGCGGAGGGAGAGAGAGAGAGAGAGTCTTCCTCTTTTATTTCGCCTTTTTCTGCAAAATGCTTGTGTATAACCCCTTCTGCGGCTACAAGACCGTTGTTATGGTCGAGGGGAAAAGAGAGGAGTTTGTGAAATTGCGCACTTACGGCAGGTTGTTACATATACTCGAAAGTTTGTGTACTTTTAATATGCGATGCGCAAATTTGAGGTCTCTCGGAGCGTCGTATTGAGTAATTTTCGATGTATGCAGTTTCGTATCCGAATAAAGTATTACAATCAAAAGCAAACGTTTTTTGCTTCCTGCCTATTTTGAGCCTTTAAAAAGGTTTTACAGCGCATTTTACAACTGATAATTGCAATTATGAAATATACATTTTGTTTAAAAAAAAAGCAAAATGCCATTTTTATAAATTGCATGAGAAAACGTAATTGTAACTCATTAATCCTCCTGATTATCTTTCGCGGAAACTTTTTATCGCTTTCAAATGCATTGTAGAGCCAATTAATAACATGCAAAAAATCTGAAGCCGCTATCTTGAGAACCCTCTATTGTGAAATGGATTCCGCTGCATACTGCTTGCTTACGATAGGAAGATTAAAACTCCCGAAGGCTTCATTATTTAATTAATTATTTTCGAAATGAAATCTGTTCACTAATCCATAATAAACTGTTAAAATAAACATTTACATTCGAAAACTGACTGAATACCAAAATTTTCGCGCGAGAAAAGGCTTTTAAATTCCGTATAACAATTTCTATTTACGCGCGGGCGCACCAGCGGAAACTACCCGAAGAATGCAAGAAAATAAAATACGCCCTCTCAATAGCAACGCAATTGGAATTGAAACACCTCGGCCGCGCCGCCGGGAGGGTCGATCTCCAGCGAACGAAATTTCATTTACAGCCGAGAGAGCACGAGAGAGGGCCCAACAAATATATCGCCGGCAATCTCAGACGACGTCGCTCCGAACGTCCGACCATTCTGCGCGCGAGTTCGCTCGACTATGCAAATCTCTCTTAGCGGCGGACGTCGTCGTCGTCGTCGTCGTCGTCGTCGTCCGACCCTCGCGGCCGAAGCGAGGTCCCTGGCAGGCGACATGATTAAACACAGAACGCCGTTGTTCCCTGTCCCTCCGTGGATCTTCCTTCTCCGCTCCCAAAGTCCCCCGGACTTCTCTATCTCGAGAGGGGCAGGGAGAGAGAGAGAGATAGGCTGCGCGGCCTCGGCATTCACCGAATGCGGCTTTAATCACTAGCCAAAACCCACGTGGCCCCTCTCTCTCTCTCTCTCTCTCGCTGCTTTTATGCCATTCAATAATACGGCCGTCGCAACCCCTCCTCCCTCGGCCCTCGAATCTCTCATTCCTCCCGGGCCGCGCCGACAATTTATTAACTGCTTTGTTTTCGTTCCGGCGCGAGCGACGCCCCTGCGAGTATTTCATTATGCGGCAGATTATCTTCTGTGTATACGCGGTGTACGCGCCGAGCGCTGAAATTTTCAAAAGTAGACGCCGTGGCCCTTTTGTCGATCTCCCGCGCGCCGCTACGCGCAGATTTGATTCATGGCCCGGCGGCTTTCGCAGTTTTTTCTCCTGTCGGCCGCACTGATTTTCGCCCCCTCCCCCCCCTCCTCCCTGCGATAACAAGATACATTGCTCAAGATTACACTCGTCGCCATTGTTCCGCGCGTTACGCAAATCGCTAGACTCATTATTCTATTAATAAAGATACCCCGTTTTCGAGGGATTTATGGCCCCCTTTCGAAAAGCCTTCCTACTGCCGACGAAAGTTAAAAACCCATTTTCCTCGCGTATCGAGCGGAAATCAAAGCCAGCTTAAATCAATTCCTTAAAAGCCGCGTACATCTCCATTCTCACTCACCAGCTAGTAACCGACAGCTCACGAAGCCCCTCAAAAACATCGGAATTCCCATACATATTCATCGCGGCTAGACGGCCTAGAATAAAAAAAAAAAAAAACCGTATATACCAGCCGCCTCGGTAATGGGAGCCCGTAAAAGCTTTCGGTCCGCGCGCAAGAGAGGTGACTAATTCGATCTTGTCAATCGGGCAATTTTCGGATGCTCCGCGCGGCGATTAGCTCTCTCGCCTCTCCTCGCTCTCTCTCTCTCTCTCGCTCTGTGCTCTGTCTGCGCTCGCAGTCCTTTATACTGTTATATTCCGGCGGTACATCCCCTTATAGCATCACGTTTACGTTTACGAGCAGCACCGCTGACGTTTACGAGCCACCGGCTGACGTACGAGCCACTTGCTGCGCTGCTCCGGCGCTCTCTCGTGCTTTCATTGCTTACGCTCACGCTCTCTCTCCCGGCGGCAGCAGCGGCGGTAGCGGCGGCCCCCCCACCCGGGAGGAGAGCCGCGAAATGCAACCTTGATTTTCGCCCATTTCCTGGAGGCGCCCTCGCGGAAGCGGAGCGCGATCACTGGAGGCGCGCGCGAGAGAGAGAGAGAGAGAGGCTTGCCGTGCTGTGATTGATTCCTCGACGGATTGATGTTTATGGCGCCGCGATCTCTGTTATCACCGGCTTTCATTTCTCGGGGAGCTGGCTGTCCTTTGTTCTTGGCGCGAAAGAAAGATCGATGGCGAGCGATGCTTTTGAAAGCGGTGGCAGCGAACGTTCTTTTGCGAAGAAAGTTAAACGAATTTTTTAATGCTTTTATACACGATATTTTATATTTACGACAGGTATATTCGAAAGCTATATGATTTCTTTGTTTTTCTTCTAATAATACTCACTCCTCTTTTACTTTTAATACTCTTCTTTACTTGTTCCTCGCAAAACTCTCCCAATTTCCAGGAAACCTTATACTTCTCCGCGTGCAGCAAATCCTTAAAAGCAGCAACGCACCAAAAGCTCGGTCAAAGAGCAGTCCAGCAGCGCGGAGCAGAACGAGTTCTCGTGCCCGATCGCTCGGTTCCAGACAGCGCAAAGGGCTATCAGCGCGGAAAGCCACGGCCTCGCAGTGCAGTTTGCGTTTGAGCGATTTATGGGCTCGAAGCGCATTGTCTTAGAGAGAGAGAGAGTAGTAGCCGAGTCGGTACGGACAGTGACGTGACACGACGTAACTGGGTCAGCTCCGACCTGGTTTTACAGCCTAACCTTGAGCCACAATAGGCCTGCTCGCTTTTCTCGCAAGGGGGGCTTCTTGTCCTCCGCTCTCGGGGTTAAATTTATCGCTTCGGTAGCTGCCACCGATGGTCAGCCGAAGAAAGGAATTGCGTGTTCTGGTCTAGATCTGGACTTTCCTTCGCGGGCCTATACTGGAGTTAAGGTATAAGGGCTAAGAAACGAGGAAAGCATGGGACTCGGAGTCGGATTTTCTACGCTGCGACTACTATTCTATACTTTCTTTCACAGATGCTTTCGAGTGGCCTCTTCAAAAACGCAGCGAGCGGCTCGGGGCAACTCAAAAATTTATCTTCAAATTTTGTAATAACAATCAAGTATAAAAAAAGAGATTTTCCGTAAAAGATGCGCTCCCTTCCAAATATTTAGGTTCTTTAGCATATTTAATTAGGATTTTGAAGCAGCTTCTCTGCAATTTCGCACAAAACTTTTCAGCTAAAGGGGAGAGAATACACCAACAGTAACAAAGTCGTAATTTTAATGAAGAGGCGACAGGTAGCGTCGTCTGCTGACGATGTTGACGAGGGGACGTATCTTCCTCCCTGACTGATGAAGCATTTCGAGGGTTAATTACCCCCTTCGCCGAAACAGTTCGTCCGTCTTGCGCGGTACATGTCATCATTCCCATCACGTCCGATGATTCGTCGCTCTTCTCCCTTCGCTCCTCTGCTTACGGCGTCGGAACCGGGCCACCCTCCATTTTGTCGTTAGCTGCCGCCGAACGTGAGAACGGGCCTAATGCCGACATTTCGTCCTCGGGTCACATTGCGAGCATTACTTTACTTTTTTTTTGCATCAGGCGCGCTCTTTATTTCTTTATGAATTTTACGCACTCGTTTTACCGATGGGCTTTTCCGAAAATTTAAGTAAAGTCATATCCGCGTCCCCCCGAAAGAATCCAGTCTGGCCCGTCGGACGAAATGGAAAAGATCGATCACCGGTCTCCTTTCAATATTTACCAGGGCAGTCTATCGAAATACAGCGCGAATCACCCCCCTGCGTATATGCGAATAGCCGATGTTTGCGAATTTCCCGGCGCGCTCAGCATTATATATATATCCCGGCGGAAAAAATGACGCACACCGATCGAGCCTACATCCGAAAAACACGAGATATCGCCGAATCGAGAGATGTTCTCTCTCTCTAGCGCGCGCGCGCGCGACCCCTCGGCAATTTCCACCCTATTCAGTATACTCCCTCGCGCGACTCCCTCTCTCGACCGGCAAAAAGAGAATCCGCCGAGCAAACAATGAGGCAGAGAGAAAGGAGCCGCGGTTGGTTTTGCCTTTGAAAAATGGAAAAAAAGCCGCGCGTCGCGCGCCGGAAGTCCGCGCTTCCGGAGGCCTCCCTCGCCCTTTCCTCCCTCTTTCCTCCCTTCGGTATCAGACTTCCCTTCTACCTTGGCCTCTCTCTCTCTCTCTCACGTGTGTATATGCGTCCGCGCGTCCGCCTATGTATTTATACACGCGAGTACGTGTATAGGCAGCATCTAGGCACTGGCAGGCTAGTGCTCCCATGATTCATTGCCGGCGCGATGGATGATCCATCTCTTCCCCTTCTGCGGACCAGAATCCAGAGAGGGAGAGAGAGAGGAGCGACCGGTCCTGGCGGACCTGCTGTGCTGCTGTTGCTGCTGCTGCTGCTGCGGATCCAGGTTTCGTGCTGTCTCTGTCTCTCGCGTGCACGCACGCGAGACTATCTCGGCTCACCTCGCCGCGCGATGCTTTTTCATCTTCTTTTTGATATTTAATCTATTTATTTTTCCTGCTCCCTTTCTACCTCCCTCCCTTGGCTGATTTTTCTCCGAGTGGCCGGAGAGTGCGCTGTTTCAGCGGAGCGAGGAAATAGCGATTTCGAGGAGAGGCTAAATTGGAGGACTACTGGTGAATTAGCTTTTTTTATGAATTGCCTGATGAAATAGTCTTGTGTGAAGCAATATTTTGTAAATCCTGGGCTATTTGTATATGTTTACTTGGATAATTATTTTTTCATTTCTTGTTGAAGGGGAATTCAATATTCTCATTTCAGAGTTCGTTTTTACCTTTAAGAGTTAAAAGATAGTTTAAATGTTGTAATATGAGTTATTTTCTTCAATATAGTTAATACTCATTTACTAGAAATAATTCTTAATTAATAAACTGTAAATAATAATGAAAATTCACTCGTTTATTATATTGTGTAAAGCGTTGATCAAAAATCTTGTGTTGAATAATTCCAGTATAAGAAAACAAATTTTGCCTCTAAACGTAAATTTATTTGTCTATATACAAAACTAAAATTTGCACATCGTTGAGAACTATACCAGATTTCATAAATCAAGTATCGGACAATTCATTCTCGCTTTCTTAAATAAAATCACCAGCTCGCCGACTAAACGAAGCAAGATACAGCTTCGTGTTCCGACGGTCCCTGAATCCACAGCCGCGCATCGGTGTTGTGCCTCGCAAACGCAGCCGCGGCCTTATATTCCCCGCCGGCGTCGGCTCTGGTCACGCATCGTGCATGGCCGCGCGGGACATATTATTCCCATGTCTTGTTACTTCGTCCCTCTCTCGCTCTCGCGAAATTGCAGCGGCGGCGGCGAAGACGAGGGCGCCGCGTCGCGCGATGTTGCATGTACTGCCTGCCGTGCAACTTTTCTCCTCTCTCTCTCCCTCCTGCGGCTCCCTCCTTCGGCTGTTATCTTTCTCTCGCTACTCCTTTTCCTTCGCTATCTGGCGAGTGTCGCTGTTTTAACAAGCGAAAAGAAGCCCGGCTACTTTCTGCTTCTCTTTTGCTCGCGCTCAAGCACAGGTATTCCGCCTCGGCTGGACTTTTACTTCTGTTTGCGGGGATTTCTGCTAGATAGCTGTGAGCCGCTCTCGCGGTAAGCGCGGGATATTTTTTGATGATTAATGCTGCGACGGAGAGGGGGGCAGGAGGAGGCGATAAGTAGCAGTTAGTACATACTTAGATCGGTAGCTCGGTGCTGTGTGTAGCGGCAGCGACCAGAGTTGAATGGCTCGCGGGTTTAATGGATCTGGAGGATGTCTGAGAGACTATTTTTAGAGAAGAATTCAGGTGAAAATGCTTGAGATTCTGAATAATGAGAGAAATTTTTAGGGCAGAAATTAAATGAATTTACTATCTTTTGATTAATAGATTTTTTTCTGGGAATATGCGCAACCCCAAAAATGATGATTTAAATTTTTTCGTTAATTTGCTTTCAAAGAGGCCAATAAACTAGTAATATCATTGTATAAGCTTCTACTTTAATGAAACAATAACTTTTCATATATAATAAAAAGTAAAATTGTTAACGATTCGAATGTTAAAGTAATTTTTTTCTAATAATCATTGTAACGATATTATGAGCATCACATTCAGATTGAGACTGATTTATAGTGGGTGCATTTACACAAGATGAAGTCAATAATAGCACTCGTTTAGCTTGATGTTCTTCCAATAAATTCAAACATAAAATCCAAACACATTTCAAAACTATCTATCCCTTCATCAAAATGAATCATTCAACTTCTCGGTATTACGTCTAAAAAATTCTTTCATCATCAGCGTAAAAGGCCCCTTCGGCTCGCCGTCGAGAGCAACGGAAAAAACGCGCCGAAAGGCAGACAGCGTCCGAATGCCGGCCTCCGTCTCTGCCGATTAATAAGCGAAGGGAGGTAAAAAAGGTCGAATTCGCGCTATTTTCGGCGCTGCTCGTCACTCTCGCGCTCCGCCGTCACAGGCACAAGACTCATTTGTCGCGCGAGTGGCGTTTCGCAGGAAAATACGACGGGAATATTTCACTTTTCGCGTCTACCGCTCGCACACACACACACACGCAAAAGAGAGCGCCGGCGGCCCGACGACAGCAGCGTCGCGGCGCCGCGTCGCGAGAGTTTCGTCGAAATACAACGAGGAGTCCTGCTGGCGTAGCCTTAATAAATGTCTGGGCATTTTTTAAGGGCAGAAAATCGTATGCTGAAAGCCAGCGGCCGAGGTTATATCGACGTTCGAGCTCTGCTGGTTTCTTGAATATTCCGGAATGATACTTTGAGAAACGAGGGGTTAAATTTCAATCTTGGCTTGTAGTTAATTGAAATGGTACTTGTACGGTGCTTACGCGCTTAGTTTGTAATTAAATCTAAGAATATTTGGTGCAGAGTGCTAAAAACTTTTCTTTTAAAGTAATAAATGATTCGTACTGTTATTTACGGCGTCTCATTAATCACAAGTAAAATTAAAATTCAAAAGTATGTCTAGTTTTAAAAAAAATGTATAAATGTATTTTATTTCACATTCTGCGTGTCATAAAATTCTGTTTGTAAAGTCACAAAGAAAAATACACGTGGTTTGATTTTCGTGCTGTACTTTATACGAGAAAACGAATGAAAAATATCCTTCGCAGAAACCAGCAGATAAGAAGCATTTATACTTTCATAAAGCATTTAGTATTCAAAAGAAATGACTAGAAATAGTAATTTGAAGCGCTTAGAACTTTATTACACTTGTAATATGAAAAACTAAAAGCTAGATTGTAAACAAGTTTTCCCCTATAATTATTTAATAAAGCCAGTTTCTGTTTTATTCAAACAGCTCGCATCAAGTTTAGTCACTCTCCTTTCCCGAAATGGCGAAAATAAAGCATTTATTGAAATATCAGCTGATTACAGGCTCGAAGTGAGCAAAAGTAAAGGTTATAGCCGCGGACGCGACGATATGCAACGCCGCGCGTCGATTATTCGCGCCTTTTGCTCTGTTTTTCGCGCAAGGCGATTTCAAAAAGCGTTGCGCACCTGCGTATACGAACTACTTATCGAACGGAATAGCCGCGCGCGGACGTGTGTCCGTCGTCCATTTTGTTCTAATACCGGTGTTTATATGTAAAACACCGGAACGAGATAATTCGCAGATTGCGATCGTAATCGATGGTAATAAAGTTTAAAGAGGATAAAGATGAGATCATCGGTTGGCATGGAAATTTCCAGGCATAGAGCGCGAGTGATCTGCTTCATTCGCGAATAAAGGCGTGCGCACGTAAGTGTGCGCCCGTATAGCTTTTTGAGCGTAATAAGCATGCTTTCTCCTTTTTAGTGCTCGTGTCTGCTTAAGGCTTCTTCGCTTTTTTCTTCTTTTGCTTGGGAAAATACACGGAGTTGATAGAACCATCACTCGAGACGACTTCTTTCGTATGCAAAAAGAGTTTAAAACCATAGCTGATGGATGTAACTACGTTTTTTTTTTTTTTTATGAATTCTCTAAACCGCCTGTGAGCATGTGATAAGCATAATTATTTGATAAAGTTATTTCAAAATTTTAAATATAATGTAAACTTAGGCTTACTTTCTCGGCGATTCCTCCATTTTACTTTTTGAATTTAAGATGATATAAACTTTCTTCCACAAAATCGTATTTAAGAAGAATGTAGAGTTTCTTTATTTTTATAAATCGAACAAGTAATATTTGTCAGTTTCGTTAAGAGTATAATAAAATAAAAAATAACATTTTTATATAAGAGCCAATAACTTCTTACTTAAAAAATTACGTGTTACATAATTTGAAACGAAGAATGTCCAACTCGAAATAGAAAACTAATAATCACATTAATCTTTTCACAATACGAATAAGCAATCACGTGAAAACAACAACCTAAAACGCGTGCATTCTGCAGATATTCCAGACAAAAAAAACGCTTAAAACTTAACATAAATCAGCAATGGATTCTATCTCTCAAGAAAAATACGAAGGCATGCAAATCCTTTCCTTCGGCAGCGAGTATCACCTATTTTTCCAATCCGGCTTATTTAATTACAGGAAAAAAGCAAAAAGGAGAAAGACCGGGCTCGCGGGCGCGCGCGCGCACACACGCCCGTGCCTTTAGTTGATTTTCAAAGCCGGACATCGCTCTGATGCAAGATAGAAAATAAATAATGGGAAACTCGTTAGAGCGTAGGACACAGAGCAAGTGATTAATTTTCGAGTAGTTACACAGAGAGAGAGAGGGAAAGAGAGGCTGGGCCGAGAGCGAAGTGTGACAAAAATAGACATTATGCGCCGCGCCTGCAGCTTTATTAATAGAATTCATAGGGCCTTCTCCGTGTTGGCAACGTCGTCCGTCGTTTTAACGAGCCGCGACCGCTGAAATGTATCAATTTTTCAGTTGAATTCGACGAACGGAAATATTTGCCACAGCCGCGGAGCAGCAGCAGCGGCAGCGGCGGCAGCCCGAGCCGACGGCTCGCTCGCGCCATGTCCGACGGCCGTCGGCAGCCGCGCGCCGCGGCCCGCCATTAAACCGAGAGAGAGCTGCTCCTCCAGCATCCGTCGCTCCGCGCTCGAGATATCGCTCGTTCGTTTAATCGATTGTTTATGGATTTAGAGAGACGGGGATCGGATAGAATTTTTCTTTGCGAGCTCGACTTTTTTCTTGATCGATAAAGATTTTGATTTTGTGATTAATGTTGGATTGTAGACCGCGCAAGTGTCTGAAAGTAGGAAAATGTATTTTTAATTGAAAGAACGGTGAAGATATTAAAATAAAACTCGTAATTTATTTATTAATCATTTTCGAATGAGAGTGAAATTGAAAAAAAAATTAATAAAAATTTCTAGTACGAATTAATTAAAATTACAGCCTATTCATGACTAGTTAATACTACCTTTAAGAAAATTGCGATAGTACCTCTATTTATTCACCTATAAATCATGTCTAAATGTTAGTCTTGTTAAAATCTTTCTCAAATTTCAGACAAGTTTTGTTAATAAAGACAATAATACAACAAAAATCGATGCATTAAGGAATTATTCTATGATCAAGAATTGAATTGAACTTTTTCTAATTATTTTAAATGTTGAGATATTTTTGCTATGCAGATAATTTCGTTAACACGTTGATATCTTGATTCTGCAGTACTTTTATAGCAATTATTATTCGATAATGCCGTGGACATCCCATGACTAAACTGCTGTACGCGACAAAGGGCGTAATATGATTTATGCTTTTATAGGGCAATAAATTTACAGAAAAGAGCTTATGAAATAACTGGTTTACGATTCGCTAATTTTATTTCAACAATAAAATGCGGTATATTAAATATTAATGCGCCCTGCAATTGCATTAATTAAAAACACTGAAAATTTATTGTCGGCCATTAATGATTAAATTAAGTTTAAATAAAATGACTATTCTTTTAATTTCGTTAAATATTAAAATTGTTTTTTGAACCCGACGCTAAACTATTTTGAAAACTCTAATGTTAAAACATTAAACTTTAGTGTTATATGAATTTTTAAAATAAGTATTTAATTTGATCAATATAGTTATAATTTTTGTATGTAAGTACACTGACACTGTGACATTTAAAATAATTTAATGTAGAAAACATTTAGAATTAAAGTTGCTGTTTCACTTTGAATCTATTCTTTCTTTCTTTTAAAGGTAAACGTTTATGAAATATTAAAATTTATAATTTAAACTATCTAAATAATTTTACAGGATGAAACGTTGTTTTCAGATTTACACTCCTTTACATCTTATATGAGTAACAAATGAACAACTCCAAAGATTTTTAAATTTATGTCTTATTTCAAAACTGTTCACAATTAACCTAACGGAATATTCAGCAGAATAAAAAAAAAAAATACTTAAGAACGCTGATTTAGTGCTCGTTTTTTGCGGTGTCGATCTAATTTTGTAAAATCCGCGTCCATAATAGCGTACTTGATATGCAAAAACACTAAATCAAGAGTTCGCAGCCGGCATTATCTAAGCACTCGCACGTATCATACCTACTTGACGTCGCAGACACATATTCAACACTGAAAAAACTGACGTCGCCTCTGACAAGCTCTTGAATTATAGCCATCCGCAGCGGTAGCCTAATCAACGCCTCTCCGTCGCTCAATTGAGCCCGGCGATATCTCGGCGATTGCCCTCCCAGCTCCCCTTATAATTGTAAAACAACAAAAATTTTGCTCAAACTCACTTGCGCCGATCCATCCACGAGGACTCAGCACTTGCAACTGAAGTCAGGTATCTAAGCCTCCACGGAGTCAACCCCTCTTGTGCGAGGAAGTGAGGAAACGGGAGCGACCTTGAATCTCGCAATTTGCGTATTCGTAGGAACGAGGAGAGCGAGAGAAAGAAAGTCTCCGGGCCTGAAAGGCGAAAATTGGCCAAGCCTTTGGGCCGCCCTTTCGGCCGTAAATCAGGAGCAGTCGGCTCTCCGCTCCACAAAGGGATAGAGTTTGCGGGAATCCGTCGGCCGACTCCATTACTCCGAGAACCGGAGCAATTCTCAAGGCTGCACGGCCGCCGTCGCAGGTAGGGCAAAGTGCATCATCTTGTTTTGCATATAAGCGCGTAACCCCCCGTAATGGGGTTAAAAGCCGGCGAAGGCCGTGTCCGATTGGTCGCGCGAGGTGGCCTGCGAGCCTTTCCCTCCAAAGGATTCGTTTTCCCGCTTTGCGGCTTTTCTTTCGGTTGTACGCATATATACCCGCGCGAGTTCCATATGCGCCGCGAGGAAAGAGGAGAGGTCCCCATTGTTGTTGCCGGATAGCCACGACTAGCCGTCGGCCAAACTGTCAGTCGAGGTTGTGCGTGTCCCATAACAGACGTGCTCGGTGTAACGGATCGGCCGGGCCGCGGTCTTTTCTCGTGCGCGAAATGCATTTATCTCGCTTAGATTCCTGCGTCGATGACTGCGTGCGGCGCTTTTTTCTCTTTGTCGATTTTAATGCCTCATTGAGCTGTTTTTCCTTTTTGTTCGCGGAGGGCAAAGGCGAGAGACGCTTTAACGCGATGAAATGGAAAACCTCGAATTTTTTTATCGTTGGACAAAATTAGTGAAATTTTGCTTTTTAGCCGATAATTTTGACCGAATCAGATAAATGGAGAATATTCAATTGTTTTATATTCGTGGCTCCTTGCGTGTTTCTTCTACTTTTCGGGTTTGAAATTCATCTTTAGAAACGTCTGCCGTGACCTACACTCCAACAAATGGCGCAATCCAAGAAGCGGAAAATTAGCTTACCAGTTTGGCAGTACGACTTATCGGCATTGGAAGTTCGCCATGCAGATAAACAAAAACTTAACTAGAACCGCGCGACTCTCTTAATTGCTGGATATTTTAATTTTCGCCATCCGAATAACAGTTTTAACGAGTCAAAACCTATTACGGTAACGAGGTTAAAAACGAGGATCGATTTTTCAAACGGCGGGAGAGCGTATATTAGATAAAAGTGAGTTACAAATGCGCGCTCCTTGCCGCGCGAAATAAACTGTACGACATTAAACGCAATTAAAATATTGTCACAAAGTACGGGCAATAATGTTTTGCAGCGAGCATAATATATTTTGAGCATTTTACACACGCGGGAAACGTTGACGAGGCAAAAGCTGAAATCTCTCCGCATGAGACAGGCGGGGAATGGACTTGGATCAAATCCAGGTACAATAGCAACGAGATATTCGCAGGCGTAATAGCGCAGCTAAAGTTAAGTTAAGCATGAGATTCGCTTACTCGGGGACTCGAGACGTCGCGGACACTCTTCACGAAATATAGTATATTTCCAAGTAGCGCATCTGTTAATACAAATGTCTATTTCGATGCAATGATATAGAAAGGACGAATTTATAATGACTATCTCATAAAATAAAATTTTCTACGTCTAAAGGTTTTGTATAACTGTTGATACACGAACAAGTTAAATCAGGTATAAGTTTTTTCTTATCGAAAGAAAATATTTCATCTCCGCGAGGAACAGCGCCATTTATTAACACCGCCAGCGAAACAGACAACAGCTCGGCGAGCCAATCAATTGAAATTCAATAAAATACTTTTAAACTTGCTCATCCAACGGTCACGGCGCGCGCGTGAAACGCCTACGAGAATTCCCGCGCTGCGGACACGGCCATTACGCAACCGACACAAAGCTTACAAAAGCCTCGTTCCAGAAATAGCGTTATTAATGAATCGTTGTTTAATATAAACTGTCCGAGAGTCCCTCGGAGATCCATTCTTCAAAATCGATTTTCCGCCGCGCAACACGGCGGAGACGATTACCTCAGGCGCGAAGATCCTGCCTTCATTGTCCCGACGAGCCTCCTCGGACGCTCTGTGTGTGCTCCAACAAGTCAAAACAAAACGCTAAGCGAGTTCCAATTCCCTAATAGTGATTGATGGATAAGTAGCCTAATGAATTTTTGCGCTGGCGGGTCCTGAAAACACACGCGCGCGCGCACCGGTGATGGATGATCGTCAAAGGAGCCCCAAAGAAGCTCTCCTCCTCTCTCCGATGCCTCTCCGGTTCGTCGCCTCGCGATATGTCGCGCGCACAATGCGCGCGCTTTTCGTGTACGGCGTGGGCGGTTATTAATACCCGCCCGAGGGGGGGAGGGGAAGCAAAGCACACGGCGCGGCGTTCGGTAAAAAAAAAAAGGCGAAGAAGCGTCGTCGTCGCTCGTCGAAGGGAAGATGGCGCGCGATCAAGAGACGCGGACCACCTGGCAGGTAGATATTTCGAAAAACACGTCGCCGCGCGACCGGAGGAGAGAGAGACCTTGGACGAGAAAAAGGGTCAGGGAGTAAGAGGCGGAATGTAGCTGGCAAGGGTGCGCCGACGACGAGAGGCGCGCGCGCGCGGATACGTCGTAAATCATTCCGAGATTATGCGACTTTTCAAGCCGGAATGCGTCATGAGCGCCGTCGAGCTGCTCCCGATGCGAGATTGTGACGCGCGCGAGCGGAGTCGACGCGCGTACGGGACGCTATAAGCGCTTTGACCGCTCGGTCAAAGGCGAGTCGTTCGTTATTTCGGTGATGCCCCGGTGTCGTTTAGCCCGCTCGTGGCGTCCGCTTTTTTAACCATTAATTTTCGATGTTAAGTGCCTTTGATTTCATTAGCTGGTTCATTTGTTTTCTTGATTGGAGCCTGTGAAAAAGAACTTGTGTAACACTTACATGAAATTCATTTCTTGTATAATATACAATAATAGACATTTTTTGAAGTATATAAGCCGTACTCGATACTTTATTCATTTAAGATTTGAAAATTGCATTTATTTCCTCTGTATATCTTAGAGAACGCTTTCAAATTAAAAACCGTTTTAATTTATCGCTCAATTTGAGAAATTGATTCCAAATGGGAATAAAGTCATAAATTGTTCCTCGCTGCGAGAAAACACGTAAAACCCAAGCTAATGAGGACTAAAATTTATTTTTCTATGCTCATAAGCCTAATTTAATAGACGGTAGATTTCATCGCTCATCCGCAGCGCGATAGGGAAGCAATCAACTGTCACGAATCCCGATCCCCGGGCGTACTTTATGGTGGCTAATAAAAAAGACCGGCGAACGAGCCAAAGTGACATAAGCGGTGTCATAATACCAGGCAGCCGCGGCTCTCCGTCTCTTTCTCCCGCTCCTAACCATCAGTTATTTATTTGCGCTACTTAAATAACCATAACGTGTTAATAGCCGGCAATCTCCCGCTCTCTCTCTCACACACAGAGAGAGAGCCGCGCGGTCCTGGGATTTATTTATGGGGCGTATTTGTTGTCGGCGTGTAAATTCCTTTGCCCGGCTATAACACTTGGCGGCCGCGGCTAAGCGTTCAAGGGTCGCCGCGGCGAGTCGCCTCTATCTCTCTTTCTCCTTCTCTCTCTCTCTCGCTCGCTCGCACTCCGTCGTCGGGCGCCATCTTCGCGGCCCGGCGGTAACCGCACGATATCGTTATTTGCTTGCCTGCACTCCGCGGAATGACCCCTGCGACCGTCCTCGTCGCCGAAGCGATTATTATTATTGGCGTGTGATTCCGAGCCTGGTGTACGTTACGTCTGCATCGCTCTGTGGGCATAATATACTTTGTCGGAGGAAGGAACAGGTATAAGTAATTATCTGGGTGTCTTTGGAACGGGATTTGAGATTTCTTTTGGCCGAAGGCTATAGAGAACCGCTTTGAGTCATCGTGTGAATTTCGTGGTGTCGATTTGTTTTACGAATGGCAGGTGACTTTAAATTGTGATTCGTCGGCGAGATATAAAATTCGTTTTTGTACAGCTGGAGATAAATTGATTTATTATAGTTTCGTAGCGTTCCTTAGTCATTTTTTACTAGTGCATTCTTTTTAAGCAATATGCTAATTAAAATATTTTAATGGGGAAATTTTATTTAGTTTTTAGTGCTTTCAAACGATCTTTTAAATTTCTTGTAGCTTACAAATAAAGTTTGCTTTTGAAAAGTTTTAATCACAAACTAGTAGCTAAAAAGATTTCCACGAGAAAACCTCAACACTGCTCGTTATAATTAAACATCGAAACGTATTGCCTTCCGTTTTTAAAGAAAATTAAACGAACCCACCGGATCTTTTCCATTGTGCAATCAGGCATACATCAGTAATCCACTTAACGCGAAATCCCCCGGCCAAAAAGGGCCAATGCTCAACAAGAAAATTATCATTGCCAATTCATCTCCTGCAATTAAATTACATTTCACTCGGTCCGGCGAAAATGGAGAATCAGGCTGCTTTGTAGCAATCTCGCGCGCATACATCATCCATCCGCATGCACAGAGGCGGGCGAACCCACACCGCACCTCCTCGGCGGAGTTTTTCTCGATTCACAATAACACCTCTTCGGGGCAGTGGGGGGAGGGGAGGGGAAAAAAAGCGAGGCAAGGTGTTCTCGCCGGAGCTTTGTTGGAGGCCACGTATATACACGCCGCATAAAGACGTGGCACCGCGGCGGCGGCGCGCGGGTTATTTCCTCTAGCGGGCTTTTCTAGCGTGAGAATGAATAATTGCGATTCGTTGCACAGTGCAAGAGAGAAATGCAAGACCGGCGATCTCCGAATCGATAATCGCGTGGGCGATCGGCCGAAGGAACGGGGCTCGGCTCCCTCTCGGACCCGAGGAAAAGGCCTCGCGTGTATAATACATATATAGTATACGGCTCCGAACCTTTTTTTTTTCTTTTTGCGAGAGGCTTATGTATGCAGAAACCGATCGGCGCCGCGGACCCGCCGTGGATGCCGCGCGACCATTTATAATTCGCGAGAAATATTAATAAGAAAGGCACGAGAGAGAAGTATTAGGCGCGAGTGGGCGGTCGCCGTTGTACCCGATCGATCCTCTCCGATGCTTTTTCTCCGGCTTTCTTGGGCGGGGAAAAACTTTCTTCGGCGCTTTAATGAATGCTAAGGGAAGACGGAGTTAACAAAGTTGGATGCTTCGTATTAATGGTTGCTTCTTTTTTTTTTACTCTTACTTCTTGGGATCTTTGAAGAGAAGTTAATTCGCACCGGAAGTATTTGTTCGAGCGGAATGTAATTTCTTTGTGGGTTCGAGGAAAATGCTTGGAAATAGATGTTGAATGTCTAAAGTAAATTAATATTTTTGATACGTACCGTTTTATTATACTTAATTTAACAAGTAAAAACACATTTTACGAGAACTTTCGTTTGCATTTAAAATCTATTCCTTTCAAGTGTAATTTTTCTTAAAGTATCCTTTATAAAATCTTGTCATTCGAACTGTAGAACTATATTTTATGCTTGCTACAAGAATCAATAGTAATTCTCACAATAAAATAGAGAATCTCTAGTTTTCTATAATACACCTTGCAAACAGATAGCAATGCATAATATTTTGAAAGAGTTTATGGAAGGTGGAAACTCGAGGAACAAAGTTTACAGTCCCATCGTGACACACTGCGACCGTTTTAGCGAAATTCAATTTTCTCTGGGCGCGATTCGTGCTCGCGATTATTACGTAATATCAACAGGTTTTCTTAATGCATTACCACGGGCAATATCGTATCTTCGCGTATCTCCTTTGTTGTGGGCGTTACGGACTTTTATGATGAATGCCAGGTGTTTTAAATAAATCATTTATTATTTCGAGAAAAACGTAACCTTAACTCGAAAGCTATTGCGGCACTGTTTCTCCCGTTGTACAGGAAAAAGATTAATTGCGCCGGCTCGATTGTAATCTTCGAAATAAGAATCATTTACGTTCTTCATAAAATTAATATTAAAGTCGGGAAGCAACAAAACGTAGATTGCACTGACTTTAAATGCTACTTCTGATAACCAATTTAATTATAATTTTTTTGTTTTTATAACGTACAGTATTTGTATTCAAGAAGTATAAATAAGTATTAATAACTGCGGCTATTTTTCTATTTGTGAATTACTTTTTAGAGGAATTGTTATTTATAATTTTTCTAATAATAATTTAACTTTACGTTAAACAATTTGAAATGAAAAACTTCATTTCATATAGATTAATGAATTTATACCACCGAATAAAGAGTAAAATAAAATTTTAATTAAAAAGAGTATCACAGCATCAGAATTAATTCGAATTCCAACACCATCGACTTGCCGCATTACCACTCGCATCGAGCGGAAGATTCTCAGGATAAAAAAGTCACCTTTTCGTAAATCACGCGTGCATATACACATGAGGGATGAGCTCTCCTCTCGGCCTCTCAATCTCTCCCGGCCAATCAGCGGCCCGCAATAACAGCCGCGCCTCGAACCAGCGAATTTCCTCGAAAAAAAGGACAAGAACCTCAAGAAATCAGCATCGGCCATCGTACATCCAAGTTTCGCTGCCTATATGCGCGGAGCCAGCCGACCGGACGACGACGAAGGAGCTGTTTTTCAGGGGCCCTCTCGGGCCGGGGTAAAAAAATGTCCGCAGGGCTCGCGTCAGGTCCCGGCCTTCGGCACACACACTCCGGCAGGCGGACTCGCTGGAGCTTTCCGTGGCAGGGTGATTGGTAGCGGCCGTTAGTTTAATCATCGCGCATTAGCCGCGCGCCGTAGTAGCGCACTCCTCCTCCTCCTCCTCCTCGCCCCTCGCGGCAATTTCGGGCGTAGCTTTCAAGCGCGCGGCGCGGCGCGGCACCCTCGAATTCCGTCGCTGCCGCGGAGAGCTGTCGCTCCTCCGCGTACTTCGTTTGCTTTCATTTCGCGCGCGCGCGCGCGCGTCCCTCTCCGGCTTCCGTTCCATTCATTCGTTCATTTATTCGCAGACTCGCGCCCGTTTGTCACCGCCGCCGCTGCCGCCGCCGCTGCCCGAACGACAGATTCTGCTTTTCGCTTTCGCGCGTTATGGTTTCTATACGCGGGCGGCGAAATAGAAAGCCCGAGAGAGACACACACACCGGGCTTGCTCAAAAATATCCAGCGAGCGAGGAAGAATACGCGAGTGAGAGAGAGAGAGAGCACCGGTCGCCGAGCCGTGGAATCAGCGGCTATTCACGCTACGCTGGCAAAAGCGTGAATTATGAGTTTTCGACGGGGGTGGAGGACGACGCCTCCCCGTCGATGCGCGCCACTCGGCTGTTCGACCGGCCATGTCAAGGACGCGCAATAACCGGCCGCGAATGACGCCGGGACGCGAGGGAGAAAGAGAGCGGGAACTCGAAAAGGCGCATTGACAAATTAATTAATCAATATCAATTACATGCCTTTTCGAGGACGAGTTGAGTCGTGCATAATTCCAATTTACGATTAGCGGGCAGGCTGTTCCATGTGTTATTGTTTGCTTACAATGGCTGGATTAATTGAACCTGATATTAAATTTATTTAATAAGGCTTTTCATTTTTCAGTTTGGAAATTCGATTATTGTATTTTTTTATTCAGTGTGTTTTACTTAGCGAGTAAGTTAATAATTAATTAATTTCTTACGCATAATGGATAGCACTGTCAAATATGTTGATTAAAATTTTATTATTTATTAATCTTTTGGATAAAGATCTCATTCTTTGAAAAATATTCGCGATAAATTTATGTGACTTCAAGTAATGAAATTATTTGAAGTTATATATATATAATTTTAATTAAACTTCGTTAATTTCGCGCACAAGCACTTTTCCTTTTACGATATCAGTAAAAAGTACATTGACTCATCCAATAACGCGAGATTGCGGAGTAGGTCTCGGAATAATTTGAAAGGAAATCCGAGTGACGTCAGTATCTTGTTTCTCTCCCATTCGGCGTACCGGGACTGAAGGTTTCGGTATGATAATCCTCCGAGGGGTGCCTGGCATTTTCGATATCTCATATTTTATCCACGAGTGCGTGTAAACTTGTTTCTGTGATTTACGGCTAGACTTCACTTTCTGTCATATCTGGGTATAGACCGAGTTTTCTTAATCCGTTCTGAAAAAAAATATTCCATGTTATTAGAGGGCATCGCCGCTGGAGGATGATTAATGGAGTCTCGAAAAATATTTTGTTGGGCAAGCGAGGAGAGATGTTTTTCGAAAAATGGAAAATTTCGAAGATGCAATTATAGTTGTGTTATTACGTAACGTTGAAAAATATTTCAATTAATGTTAGAAAACATTAATAGGCCAAGGTAAAGTTTTTCCTTCGTGTAATTAAACTAAATAAATATGCAACAGATGCAGTTTTCAAATCGATAATGATATTATTCGCCTACACATTTGCATTTAAATGCAAAAGGCAACATTATACAAAAGCATCATTTTTCATTCAAATAACCAATTTATACATAAAACAAATGTAATATAATACTGTCTTGATGGTCAAACTGGATTTCTCAAAGTTCACTGAACAAAGCTCCAAAAAGCGTTTTTCCTTCCATTAATTTATGTACATTATAAACCCATCGCTATAAAAGAAATAACATTAACCCGAGGTCCCGAGGCTCACAAAACCAAGGCGACAGGCTTCTCGAGCGGAGCTTCCTAGCCGGGGGATTACAAGCCTATAGCATTGCGAAGGAGCCGGCAGAGGGCTGGAGCAGGTTGCCGAGGGAGGGGGGAGAGGGAGATGGCGGTGAAAGATGAGTAGGTGGCGGAAGGAGACGAAGAAGAAGAAGCAGCGGCGGCGGCAGCAGCAGCAGGACGAGGGAACGAGCGTCATCTGCTGGTTCTCCCAATCCTCCCGTAGCGGAGCTCTCGGCTACATATAAGCAAGGAAAGAAAAATGCCTCCTCCCGGATTTTCGACCGCTGCCGATGTTCCTATAGTATTCACAGATTATGGCCGGGAGCGCTTTTTAAAACGGAGCACAACGCCGGCACCGGCTTTGGCCGCTGTTAGGCTCTCTCTGTCGTTCTCTCTCTCTTAAAATCGAGGACACAGAAATCCCGGCAATCAGACACGGACGACGCGAGCCAGCTTCCACGGCGATTAATTATCCCCACCTCCCTTGTCTTACTTCTTTCTCGGCTCTCGAGAGTGTCCCACTGGATTCTGGAAGGAAAATAAATGCTGAAAGCCGCGAAAAAAAGAAGGAGCGCCCCGGAGCCGGGGAACGGCTTGTCCGCACCTTTAAAGAGCTTCGCGATATATATTTGCGAGCGTTATAAATGTTGCGTTAAATTTTGTATGCGGCTACCGGTGGCACCTTGCGCTTTCTCCTTCTCCCTCGCTCGGCTCGCTAAACTGTAATATTTTAAAGCTGATGGAACGCGGACGCGGTACACTATTATTTTTAATCATAAATTTCGTACGGAAAAAAGTGCCGCGGGACGAAGGTGTAGTGAAGATATATAGGACGCGGAGGTGCGCGTGATATTAGAGAATTATGAAAACTATTTATCGCGGATCAATTTTTTTAGACGAAGTTGCGCGGGAATTAATTATCGGGTATTAATTGGAAAATTAATGAACCTCGGGAGTATTAAAATTACGTGAAAAGGTGTTATTATCATTAGTTTTTCAGAGTTTGCATATTGCATAATTAATTCTTCCGCGAATTATCACCTTTATTAACAAAATTATTCTTGAAAATTTTAGCTTTAATTGAATTAAATTACCAACTAAATTAAAAATATACTACAGTACTTTAAATAATAAAAAAAAATAGCTTTCGTTGAAAAAATGCAGTATCAGATATTTTCAAATTTTTGTGAAAAAGCTTTCTTTTTAAAAATTTAATTCATCAAATGTACCATTAGATTCGAGAACGTACTTTATTGTAAAGTATAGCAATATAAATAGGCCTAACAACCGCCGGCAGCATTCTGCATAAAACAGCCCCAATAAAACCTAAAAGCAACACTCCCAATCCGCGAGCGCAATTAATAAAGAAAACTCATTTGCAAAAGAATCTAGCCGGTGCTTCCTAATAAATGAATTCCGCGCAGGTACTACCGCGCAAATACAGGTTTAACCGGAGGAGGCGAGCCAGAATCTTCGAGCCGCGAGCAGCGCCTTCGCGGCGTGCCTTCGTTTTGCGCGAATGGCCGATGATCTCGGGAAGGAGCTGCACCTTGGCGGTGGCGCTATCATAACGTGTACACTCGGTCTCTGTGCACGGGACATTAGCACCGCGCGGCCCGCTCTCTCTCTCTTTCTCGAGAGAGAGAGAGATAGAGAGAGGAGAGGGCCGCGCAATGAGAGAAACGAGAACGGAGCGGAGAGAAAACGAGCGGAGCAAGCAGCGCGGTCCGGGAGGGAGGGAGAGAGAGAGAGAGGGTCCCAGACACGCTGCACAAAAGCGTGATAAATCGACAACATTAATTCGCATTTTACCTTTGTTTGCGCTATACGGAATACAATATTAAATGGAATAGCCGCACAATAGATAATGCTCAAGCGCCATCATTTACGCGACGTGCCGGCCCGAGAGCGAGAGAGAGCGAGAGAGAGAGAGAGATGCTGTGTTTTGCGCGGACTTTTCGCGATATCACGCACGAGGCTAAGATGTATGTAGGGCAGCAATGTTTTAAGGCTCGTGTTGTCCGATCTTGGAGAACAGGTACATTTTGCCAGTTTTATGTAGAATTCAAATACTTTGGATAGATTCAATTATATGATAAGAATTCGGATAAAATAGAAATTTACACAGTAGCATATACCGATGTAACTAGGCTTGTGAAAAAGAAAATAAAATGTGACGCGATTGAAATTAATAACTTTCTAAAACGCGCGTAATTAATTTTACGTTATTTGTCAAGTCTTATTTGAAAACTTTTTATTATTTTGTAAACAAGCCGAGTAAAAAGTGAAAGATGGTTATATCCATGTCAGTGACAAGGTTGACATTTTTGATTAATGCTAGCAGAATTAATTACAGTTTGATGGTTTCATTTCTCGTTTGAATCTTTAAAATGTCATGCGTGTATTTAATAATTATAGCAAAAATCTTATTATATTTCTAAAAGAATAAAGTGCTCAAAAATATTGCCATTTACGAAATACATAAAAGCCTTCGGTTAAAAATAATCTTTCATCATTTCGACAGTGTGACGATCATTATAAACATTTACTCGAATTTTCTCCTAAATCAAACCGAGAAAAATGTACTCGCTACCGAACAGTACTAAAAACTCCCGAAGACGAAGCAAAAGAGCAGCACCGCCAAGAGAGGAGAGAGCGGAAGGGTCTCTCGGCCCGGAGCCTGGCGTTGGCCTCGCCGTGCAGTTGGTGTTGGCAGCCGGGGTGACGCATGGATTCGATTCCTGGGAGCTCGTGATTCCGCTCGGTTAGCCCCGTGTCACTCCCAGCGAACCCCATTACCCGTCCCCCCCTTCACCCCGCCGCCGCCGCCGCCGCCGACGAGCCCCGAGGCGGCACATCGCCCGCACGCCGCGGAATTCGCTTCGCTCGCAGGAGGCGATCACGCGTACAACTGTTTCGCGATTCGCCGATGCGAGCTTCAAGATTGGCTGCGGCTCCGGCGGGGAGAGGGACTCCTCGGACGGTGGATGGTTCGGACGTGGTTTTTACGTGTTAATGTCGAGGCTTGGAGGGCGAGAAAGTGCTTTTTATTCGTTTTATTGATGGAATCGACTGTGATTAGGGTTTTTTTAATCTGCAATTTATTGTAGATTGATTTATTATAGATAAAATTTACCAAATGCGCTCAGTTCAATAATTATAGTTAAATTGTAGAGTAAATATTTTCTATATTAACAAAATACAAGATATAGATTTCACTTAATTTTCTCATTAAAAATTTTGAAATAACAGTTATTTTCAATTAACCCGCCACTATCAGTTACTCACCTATTTGTCGCAGTAGGATACTTTCATAAAATTTACCCCTCTCAATTAATTAACTAGTCTTTTTAGCCATCAAAATATTCAATAAACCGTTAGCGAAAAAATTCGTAAATTACAGTAAAGGTCGAGTTTAACTAACGGCGCGGTACCGAAGGTATATATATCGGACGGACAAGCAGATATAAACTCGACTCTATCGATTATAGGCATCTCGCCTTCTGCACCCTTCCCCCCCGTGCCAATATTCCCGTCCTCCGCTGACGCAGTTCCCCACCAGCGGCCGCATCGATTAGCCGCAGCAATGCACAAGTAATTTAATTTGTTGCAGGATTTGTGGAATGTTAATGAAAACGACCGACGGGAACACTTGTCGGCAAAGGGTGCCAGCGGATCCCTACTAATCGCCCGAACGCTGCCGGCGAAAATAAATAATTGACCGTTTCTTATTTCAGAATTATTGTGTATTAAAGAAAAAAAATTGTTACGCCGCGCTCGCCGACTAGCAAGACCGCGCAGTGGCTGATTTATATTACAAAAATTATCCGCGAAAGATTCGTATCCGCGCCCGTCAGCGTGTAAATCACCGGGCGAAAAATGCCATTTTCATTCTTCGCAACGTTACAAAACCAGTTCATTGATAAAAAGCAAAGTACTTCAAAATTCAAGAATCTTTTTGTTATCGAGCCGGCGCCCGAGCAAAGCTATCTTTGCTCATTCATCAACGAGCCCCGCTATCAGCAGCCGATCAATTCATTCAGTCTCGAGCGTGACAAGCTCGGCCGCGAGAAAGAGTTGCAAGAGAGGAGAGAGAACCCAGTCGGCCGGATCCGGAGCGCCAAAAAAAAAGGAAAAAAAAAATCGTCAATCGTCCGAACCGCGATTCCGTGGAAATTTCATCGCGCTCGCCGAGCTTTCGATGAACGTGTCGCGGCGCGGCTTGATAGATGCCTCGCTCGCGCTCATCTCGATAAGACATCGGGAGAGAGGGAGAGAGCAGCGGACACGAGCGTTCGCGTGCTATCGCGGCTCCGGCGCACGTGTGAATTCGATATCGGGGAAGCGGGGGATGGCCCAGAGAGATAGAACCCGCTGCACCGAGGCTCGCCGGGATGAGCGCGCGGGGCTATAGATGTATATATACACAGAGAGGCGGATGTGTAGAGAGCGGCAACGCCGGGTAATGGAATCCCTTCTCGCCGGAGGAACGCAATCACGTTGATGTTTCAGAACCCCAAGGCTGCCACGAGGGATTTCCTCGCGCTCATGGCCAGATCAGACTCGCGTGCTGTTGCTGCTGCCTCCAGGATCCCTCACTCCGTCGTCCTCTATCTCGCTCAGCCTGCTATTATTATACGCCGAGATCTCCCCCCCCCTCCCGCCTGCTGCTGATTCCATTTCGGCCGGCATTTCAATTCCCTTTTTTCGCGAGGAGGTAGCGAGAGAGAGAGTCGGCTTTTTTCGAATCGATTCCGCCGACTTGCTCGGCTTGCTCAAGTAGAATAACGAATCGACGATTCGTTCTGGGTCTGCTTGGCGGCTAAGCGGTGGAGGTTATTGATTTCTGCTAAGTGATTCTGCTTTAATAATGCGGGAATGATCGATAAGGCGGTCGCGGAAAAATTTGGCGCTCGATCGCTTTTTGTATACCGAGGGGGAGGTGAAGTTTTTTTTTAACTTTGATTCATAAAAGTTCTTATAAGGAAAGTTGGATTAAACGTTCGGTCGTATATCACGGCGGTCCATCGTCATTTTTTTAACGAAAATCATTTTAGGTTCAGTTAAAAATTAATCTTAACTTAAGAATTAATCAAATAAAAAAAAAATAAATTCATATACATATAATATTCTCTTACGAGATTAAAAAATAACGATACCCAATTCAAACTAATAAAATGACATAATTTTCGTACGCATTAAAATTAAAAATGTGGATTACAATAAGCAATTTTCGGAATTGCAATGCAGAAAAAGTTGAGCATTCCAAAGGCAAGTTTTTCCATTACGGCAGTTCTTTATTATACGCATTTCAGCCGTCAAGCCGGTGGAAGCGGAGAGCTGCCCTTCAGCAAGATGGCTCCGTCGAGGTGAGAAAAGCCCTCGACTATTCTCTCTCTTCCGCTTCGCTTCTCTTATCCGGCAGATCTCCGGCAGCCCTCTTCATTCGCCTATTCCGCAGTGCTTTAAAGTCTGTTACTCCGGGAGAGAAAACTAGTACAGCGCCCATCGCGAAAGAAGAAAGGTAACGCATTTCCAAGCGGCGGCGCGCTGAAAAGCGTAAACCTTCCTCTCTCTCCTCCAGCGGCGACGACGACGGTAAATCGACGCCTGAATTCGTTATACCCCCTCCGTCCCTCCCCCCCTGCCGCGGATATACATCCGAGACTTCGGCAAGCGATAACGATCTGCTCTTCTCTTCCCTCGGCGTCGAAATAATTTTCGCTCTCCGCTCTCTTCTCTCCCCGTTATCGCTGCGCTCCGTAGGCGCGCGCGTCGCCGACTCGGGATTTACGCCGCGGCGAATCTCGCGGAAGTTTCTCGCCGCGAAAGTCGAGCCGCGAGAATGGAAGTTATGAATTTCTTTGGAAAAAATCTCTCTTCTCGCGGGATCTCCGAAGTTGGACGGGGGATCAAAGGCCCGCGGATCAAAAGGCTTTACGGGGAACTCTCGGACGCGGGGGAGAGTCGCGGATCCGAGGGAGAGACGTCGCGGGGATATATATATATATATAGACGACGGTGCGGCAGGGAGGGAATCGCGCTCGGAATACGAAGCAGCCGAAGAATCGTAAAGCGTGCTCGCGTTGAGAAAGAGCGGCGGCTACGGAGTCGATCGACTTGGAGAAAGGTCGGCAATCGAGGGGGGGCTGCGGGATTTGTGAGGAAATTATAAACTGAATGCTATGAGTTGAAAACCACTTGGATCGCTCGATTTTTCAAAACATTATTCCGTAACGTACGAAGACTGTAATTTGTTCGATTGTCCAATTCGAAAACTTTTTACTTTTAGCTCCCTACGCACCTTTGTACAAAAGAAAAACTAAACATTTTGGGAATAAAAATATTTGAACAGCCCGAGTCCAACGGCCGTTTAATCTTCTCACAAAGATTACAAAGGCCGCTGCAAAGATTTCCATGTCTGTTTACGCTCTCGGAATTGGAGCACGCGCGCACATTAGACCTCTCTCTCCTGCATTCGCTTGATACTTCGCCCAGACAAAGCGAAAATAAAAGCGATTCGAAGAGGGTGCAGCCCGCTTTCGGCACAGGGCACCGCAGGCCAGTGCTTTCGGAAAAAATGGAGGAGAGGCGAATCAGATACAGTCTAGGCTAGGATATCGCAAGGGGATGCCGGAGGGATCGGGCGAGAACACGTACAGGGCCGCTGCGTATACACATAAGCGAAAGTCAGAGCGGGGTGAGGAGCGCGGAGCGAGAGAGAGAGAGAGAGAGCGCGAAGGCCGCCATGGTATCAGTCTTGCTTGCGCCGACAGTTCGTCATTTGTCACTGTCGCTGCCATTAATAACTTTGCCATCCTGTCACTGTGGATAATACGAGTAGGTCCCTCTCTCTCTCTCGCTCTCGCTCGTGTGTAGCTGCGGAGGCAGGCAGGGGTGGCCCATTCTCCGCGCCCTGGCTCTATCTCGCTTCGATTCGGCCCCGAGTTTTCGGGGGGGAGAGGGGAGGAGGCACACACACGAAGGGTACGTCGTTAAGGGGATGTCACTCACGTCAGCTCGAGCAGTGACGATATGGCGAATGGACTCGCGCCGAACGCCAGCGTCTTACGCGACGCGGCCTCCATCTTTGTTTGCGGAATGGATTTTCCGGGGTTAAACTTGATTTTTTTCATGTGTATCGTTTGGGCGGCTCACTTTTTTTTAGTTTTAGAGTGCGGTCCGCCTGTATTGTTGATAATTTCCTATGTAATATTAGTGTTAGAAGTACTTTTACGAAAAACCGAAAGATGGAAATATTATATAAAATATTATTTTCTTAAGTGGTCTTGATCATTATTATTTGATAAAGAAATTCTAAATTTCTTGTAATCTTGTAAATGTTTTTCCTTGATCGTTTAAAAAAAAAATTTATATTTTAATATCAGTTAGATTTGATAATGTTAAAAACATATTTGTTTGAAGTTGAATTAAATCTAAATATTGGTCGCAGAATTCATCGCGATTCGTTAAAACATTTCACCTCTCATATGCTATTTTAAATACAACACGATATAAAACCCGAACAATTCGAGCGAATATCCCTATAATTTTATCAAACTAAACTGTCAGCCAGCAACACAAAAAAACATCGGCCCGGGCAAAAAACGTTATTTTCTCAAAATAATAAAACGAAAAAAAGCGCGGGAAACCAGACGACGACGACTCGGGGGGACAAAACGAAGGCATAAAATGATTGCACTTGGCAGGTTATACTGTCAGCGCGCGGGGCTTTTGTTTATCGCGCGGCCGGCTGAAAATTTCGAAGGCACGAAAATAAAAGCTTTCCACCGACGCACACACGGACAACTCCGCCGGTCCGGCTCGTTATTTCGTACTCATACGAGCGCGCAACGCTCGAGGACGTGCGCTGCTCCTCTCTCTCTCTCTCTCTCTCTCTCTCTCTCGGTGAGCTATTATATAAGCGGGCACGACGGGCGGCCATTTCAAAAATGAAAAAAGTTACAGAGCGGCTGCGAAGCTGGCCTTTTTTGCGCTTCACATACACACAGCCTCCTCTACTCGGCGTGTGCGCGCCGTTGTCGTGATGCCCCTCCGACGCCGACACGGCTTTTTAATTAGAGCCGCCAGCGTCCGGCACCTGACATCCCGCAGTGCCATCCCCTTCATCAAAGTACCATTCTCATTTTGCTCTCGCGCGCTTCCAAAAAAGAATTGCGATGCCCCGCGCATTTGTACGCGTTGTTGTGCGCGGCGCACAGAAGTACCGCGTGATTATAAAATTGCCATAGACGCGCGGGACTCTTTTTTTTCTCTTTCTCTTTTGGGTTTTTCAATTTTAATTTAATCCGCGAAAGTGCCTGCGGTGATTGATACTTGCTGGCGTTTACGTGGAATATTGGTAAAAATTTTTAATTTATTTTTTAGTAGCATTAGGTTGGTGGTTGTTGAATCGCAACGTAGGACATGTTAATTAATAATAATTTTAAAAAGTCGACGAACATTTTTTGCTTTCTCACAGAGAAAGCTTTGGATCGGTGAAATTTTTCGAATCTCATATTTGGACGTAGCATATCTTTAGGTTCGGAGAGTCCAAAAAAAGTAGTTTTTAAAAAATGTTCGGATGTATGCTGCCCGTAACTACTTTTAAACGACGCCGTGGATTCATTTCGAATTTCGCCCACAAGTTTCATTTCATTTTTGTGAGGGGGCTGGAAAATTTCAAGCACTTATATTTTGATATTTGAAGAGATATTTGAATCGAATGAAGACCATTTTAAAGAGCGTAAAAATACTTATGATTTCAAAGCAAAAAAATTACTTTAGTTTTTATGACTCTTTTGTTTTTAATTGCTTTGAAAAAAATTTTGGTAAATTACAATATATAGAACTATAATCTATACAAATTTCAAGCGATTTTGTCAATCAGTTTTTGAGAAAAAAGCTGAAAACTGAAAAAAATGAGATTTCTACCTCCAACGATTACGGAAGTAAAAAGGCTTCAATTGACTTGAAATTTTGAGAAAAGGTAGATCTTTTGTATGTTTAGAGCTCTATAGCTTTTCTGCTTATGAAACTTATTAGTTCAAAAGATATTAAAGTTCTATTTATTTATTTTTTTCACTTTTTGAATATCTGTACCTTATTAAATAATCGGTCTTTTTCAATGATCGACTATTTATTTTTTTCGTCTTTAATTAAATTTTCAAAATTAAAAGAAAATGTTTAAATTCATCTACTAGTTTTTGTTTTATAACGATTTTAAATTAGATATGGTATTGCAATTATATATATAATATATTACAGTCATATTATTATTATTATTATTATTATTATTATTTTATTATGACTGCCCAATAAGCACACCTCCAAAAAAAAAACTCTTCTAGTATTCTTTTCGAATTCTTTAGTGTCCAGAGACACTCAAGACTTCTAAAAGAGTACTAGAAGAGTACTTGATTGGAAGTCTAGAATTATGTGCTTATTGGGTGCTTATATTAGTTTCAGCAATTTAATTTTAATTAATAATTTTAATGTTTTTTTTTATTTAATTAAGATTTTGATCTTACTTTGGAAACTTTGGAGGAACCTATCATGGTTATGCCATGTAATGCAGTGAAAAATTCATACTCTTATGAACGAACTAAAAAATTTTAGTATTTGGAAATCAATTGATGAATCATATAATACCGCCTAATTTAACACGACACGTAAGATGTAGTGTTAAATACGTTGATAAATTTTAACTTATATTTCACCTTTTAATAGATAAGATAATAGTAATTATTTTACAACATTCAATTTATAATATAAATTAATTGTTTCATTGTTTTTATGTTCTCTATAAGAAAGCATTGTGTCAAAATCGGTTGGCAGCGTTTTTTTTTTTTAAGAATCTGTATTTCAAAATGAAACGAAAGTACTACACATTTTACATAGACTTGAACTTTATGTAATTATTTTGTCATGCAATTTAATTCATAAACGATTTATCGTCAGTATTCCAAAACATATATTCAACGAGACAATGAATCGAGCAACGAAAATTAAAAGAAAAAAGAGCAGCGTTTCCCGAAAAATGCCTCCACCTCTTACGTCATAAGTAGAGTAGCTCTGAAAGAGTTCCTTCTCTCCTTTTCAGCCTTAATTATACGGTTTCTTCCCTCTCCCCCGTCATCCCTTTTAGCAGAAAAATCCCGACGACGCCCAAGGTTACGTCTGCGCTGCGCTATTATGCATAATCCGACCACCTAAGCGAAGAGGAGGATCGGGTCTCAATAGGAAACCGGAACCATTGTTCAAGAGGCTCCCCTGGAAGCTTGCGAGGGTGGAAGGGTAGCGGGAGACGGTGCCGTGAGGTTTTTGCCGAGCCCAGATATGCATAACCACGGCTGAAAGGAAGAGGCGACGCGCGGCCTCTCAGTTTCACCAACCCTCCGCGCGCTTATAATACGCACATGAATGTCTAAGCGGCGACGACGACGACGGCGGCGGCTCTGAAAAGACGGGACTGACCTCGGGGCCCGGCGATTTACGAGCGGGCCTTTGTCTAGCGCGGAAGTCAAGGTCGCAAGCAGTCGAAATATCCCTTTCCACGAGCCGGCCGCACTACCGTAAACATTCGCCGGTGCACGAGCATTGAGATGGACACGCGAGATGAGTAATGCGAGGCCCGACGTCCGCGACGGACGCTGCTCTACTTAAAGGATGCGGAGCCCCATTATGCGCGCGGCTTTTCGGGGAATCGAGAAAGGAGGCCCGAGCCGACCGGGGCGCGCCGTGCAGTTTTCGGCTTCACGTAGCTGTTCGCCGGGCTTTTCTCGGGAAAGGGATTGACGCGCGTGAAATGTTTTACACGTCACTTTTTCGAGGAAAGAATCGAATTTTTGAGGGAGTGCGTGGCTTTTTGTTGGGGAATTATGACGTTATATTATATTTCTATATTGGCTCTGCGTGTCAACGAACTTTTGATGGATATATTAAGTAATGTTATTTCTTTTCAACGGAAGAAAAGCTAATACTCTGTTCTTTATTATAGAAGCCTTCAGTGTACGTCTATTTAGTTTTCAAAAACTTATTACGAAATCATTCATTGAAGTTTGTTTTTGACATTTCATGAATATAATTTGTTTTTCCAATAAATATATTTTTTAAAACAAAAAGATTAGGCGCTTTTATCTTCCATAACCCAGTAGTCAATCAAAATGTAATAAATTCACCGTACGTACTCCACACAGTGAGCGATTACAAGCTCTTTACAATATCTCCGAAAACTAAAGCTCTCGAATTCATGCACAAGATTAGGAAAAAAGCCATTTGAAGCCGTCTCCGGCAGATTGATTACTCGGCGATTTTTCACCCCCGCCAGCGAGAGGAAAACGGTCGCGCGGGGGAAAAAGCTTGGGAAAGGCAGTCGGGCGCTTCGCCGCTGATCGGAAACTCACTCCCAAGAAATCATCGAGCCGGAGCGAGAGAGAGAGAGAGTAACGCACACACGCTTGCGCGCTGCCGGTGCGCGCAGAGTTTGCCTTTGACGCGAGGAGCTTAAAACGCGCGTTTGCGCCGCGGGCTCGGGAGAAAAAGCGAGAGGGAGAGCGGGAGCAGAGGTTGATAGGCCCGGCGGCGCGCTAAAAATTATTAGCCGCGATTTATCAAGCGCGCCGGGAGCGATTTTCTCGAAATTTTCGCGAGATCGACCGGAAGGAGGGAAAAAGGAGCCCCCCGCGTCGATCCGCCAGGACGCGAAGCTCACGACGCGGAAACGAAGGGACATAAATTACGCAGCGCCGAGTCCGGCCGGCCACTTCAGCGCGACCCCCTCGATCGCCCAGCTCCACGTGTGTCTGTGCGCCGCCCGCCGCCGCCGCCCGCCGCCGCTGCCCTTTTTCCTCTCCTCGGCGCGTTGCTTTTTCTCCTGCCTTCGCCCATCACAGCCACCCCTCTTGGTATTATTAACGATTTTCAATTTCCAGCGGTACTACTGGCCTCCCTCCCCGCTGGCTGAGCTTCAGCACTAACAAATTATGCAATTAGGCTCGTCTTTCTCTCGGCTGCTGCCGCCGCCGCCGCCGCCGTCGCCGCTCTCTACCCTCTCTTGCGGCCTTCGCTCGCTCTTTTTCCCTGCCGAGCTTCGACTCGCCGCGGCTTTTGCTCTTTCCTGTCCTTTTATCTTGTCTCTTTCTCTCTCTCTCTCTCTCTATCGTGCTAAATGTTCGGTAGCGGTGCATTGCGCGCGGGATGGCGGAAAGATTTGCAATCAGGTTTTTTGCCGAGTTAATAAGTTTGCGGATTAACTTCCGCGCCGTGATGATTGTCTTTGGTCGAGTATAGTTTTATGGCGGTGCTGATGTTAAAAAGACGAAAAACTTTTACGCGGATTCCGAAGCTTTAACGAACGTATATCTCTTGTGACGCATTAACGCTTTAATTTACTGCATATTTGTCAAAAGACTTTTACAAGAAAATCTGTTCGTAATTTTCTTATTCAAATTAGATAGCCATTTTTTGTAAATCTACAAGTGAATTATTTAAAAAGTCTTATTAAAAAGTGTAATATGTACTTTTTATATTACTAGCGACATCATGTGCGCTACTCGCGCTTTATTTATAATAATGTGAAATTTAAAAACTCGAACAACATGAAATATATTATATTTATAGTTCTTTTTATTTAATACTTATCAAGAACTATACAAAACTTTCTCTTAAATGTAATTCATAAAATTTATAAAAATTTTATCAAGGCATTTTTAATTATTGTTAATTTCAAATCGTTGACGTAATATTTAACTTCTTACTTATTTTAAATTTAATTTATAAAACAAATTAATGTTATTAACTAATTTAAACAATCTTTCTTCAAGTACTTTTATTTAATATATTTATTATTCACTATCTATGGTAATTCGACTTATCTTTAACTTTCAAATTTTCTATTTTTTTAAACTAAATAAATAAAAAATTAGATTCAAAGCCCTCGACGACAAAATTTCGAACACATATTGTCAGAACATGCTCCAATAGAGTTAGGTTAAAATCTTCTTACAGTATTTCTCACGTTTAAAATTATTTAACAAATTATCAATAATTATAGATAAAAAATCGTAAAAAAGAATTATTAGATGAGTTATGTGTAAGGTATTGTACTCTTTCAAAAATACAAATCTAGAGACAAAACTTTAAATTTCCATGCTTCATTTTTTTTCGCGCTTTTTCATGTTCAACCAATCACAACGCTGGATGTCGGCGGCTCATCATTCTTTTAAGGTAGGAATTGTTGATAAAATTTGTTTTATCTTTTTTCTGTAATCTAAATTATTATTAATATTACCTATCGTGTAAATAATAAATCAAAACATTTTTTTTGCTTAAAGCTACGAAAATATATAATTTAGTCAGATTTTAATGTTTTCAGATAAATAAATGTATATCGTTAGACCGATTTGAAGAAAAAAGACAGCAGCGAAAGCCCTCGTGTCTTCCGAGCGATTAAAATGAGATTAAGATCGTACGCCATTTGCCTCTGAACTTGTAAAAAAAAAAAAACAGTTTAGTGAATACATCAGTACCTTATTCAAATTTTTTCTTCGCTCAAATCGTTATTTGCGATGCGTATTCCGATAATTACCGACCTAAAAACTTCACCGGAATGGCGTTTTGATACATCAAGATACAGAGGACTCCATCCCTCGGTACACACGAGCGGCGTAGCCTTAATTAGCGAGCTCGGAAGCGTAAATTACGAATCGATATCCCGAAAAAGCCCATACACGCGCGAGACCACTGCGAGCACAGCGCGTGTCGCTGCGCCTATCATTACGATCTCGTTATTCAAATTTAACTTTTGCATATTTAATCCGCTGATTTCCTCTCTCTCTCTCTCTTTTTTCTTCTTGGCTTGCACACGTGTGCGCTGTAAGTATAGCACCGAGTAGCGCGAAGATAAAGCATAATATCGCGATTCCTGAAAACCTAATGATGATGACCGGCTCGCTGCTCCGCGTAATATGGATAATGCGAGGAGGTGCCATCTTGTCAGTACCAAAATGGTCGCGCACCTCCGGAGGAAGGGAAAAATATGTAATGATACAGTTTGCGAAAGGTGAACCTGTTATGACGAGCGCTGAGCCTGCGGAAGAAAGCTTGATGGCTTAGTGGCTCGTTCAAAAGTTTATACAATTTTAATCTCTTTGCAGAGATTATTTTACAATTGTTCTTTAGGTTTGAGCAATTATTTAAATTCTTTGGTTTTTCAATATTCTATCAGGCGGATATAATGAAATTCAAAAAAATTTTCATGCAAGGACCCAATTGGAGAATAAATGGATAGATTACAAAAGATGCATTGGTTTGCTTTGTTACTAGATAGCAGTACGAAACTTTGCTAATTTCATTCGATCTAAATTTGAATTTTTCTTATCCATATCAATATTATGTGATAAAACAGCCATGACATCCTGCATTTTTTCAAAATTAATTCTTTAAATACGCACGAATAAAATTGTATAACGTTTTACTATTATTAAACTTTTAATTTAAAGCCTAATTTCGAAAATTCGAATCTCTCGAAAGTACGCCAGAAGCCAAAGTAATTTCATGCAAATGAAATGTTCAAAGTGATGATTTCTTAATAGAACAGAAATCGCAGCGACGGCGAATCTACGCGGACAAGCCCCGCACGGCTCTATGTAAATCGTGCAGCAACTCGAAACCTCGCGCTCGCGGCGCCATTACTCAAGCATTCACTCGGTAAAGCAATCATACGTCACAAAGGCCTTTCATTTGCAAGCGCATTGTGGAATCCCGGCGATATTAATTGCCGCGGCTCGTTATCCTCCCCACTGCAGCGTGAGTTCAGGCGGGCAGGCAGGCTGGCAGCGCTGGGGAATACCGGGATCCCCCGACAAGCCCGCATATTACGTATTCCAAGCTCATGCTTTGGCAGCCGGAGCTTTCGAGCGTGCGCCACGTGCTTGCGCAAATATCCGCCTCTGTATTGTGTCCTTTGGGCTCCGCGCGCGCGCGACACATACAAAGAAGAAGACGCTCTGGATTAACCCCGCGACTCTCGCCGGCTCCCCGACGACCTTATGTAAGCAGCCGGAGAGACGCTGCTTTTTCTTCCGAGCCGTCGCGCGGCCTTTTCCCTTTTTTTTTTGCGGAGATGGAACGCCGCGGAGTGACGAGCCGCTCCGGCGGCGGGGGAGAGAGAAGACAGCATCAGACTACTGGATGTTCGGGGGGAAATGTCACATTTGATGCGGCGCGTGGGACGGCGGAGGATGAGGCAGGAATTTTAATTTCCTACCGGATGAGCGATTTCACGAGGACGCTGTGCCCTCGAGGGGGGGGTCTAGCTTACACGAGGGCGTGTCCCGAAGAATGCCTTTTCAATGATAATCTTTTCGTTCGTTCTCTCTCTGCTTTCGCTGGTAATTTATGCCGCCGAGTTGTCTTTATCGAGCGGTGCATGTATTTCCTTTGATTAAATCTCATGAAGATTACGTTACGTTTGATATCCCGAATAATTAAATTAATTTGTTTCGACAATTTTTTGCCCTCTTTTTATAAAAAAAACTTTTCTTTTATTATAATTATTTTTGATAGAAAATGTTTGCTTTTTATCCCAAATTTGATAGTTTTGGCGTTGCAACCAGATTTCTTATAAACATGTACTATTTTAATTTATTGTCGCTTTCACAAGGTAGACTTTCGATTAACAATGAAACTAAAGATCAGTAATTTATGATAGAATCAACATTTCTTAGCACAATAAAAACAATCATCAAAACAACATACAGAGATTACATCTATCAATCCTGATTTCAAATCAAAATACTATAACAATCCAACTCATCATTCGTCAAAGGTTTTCGGGTACAGTAACTTGTTACCCTACAACGCATTTACAAAAATGAATGCACGCGCGTCCACATTAAACTGCAGTGATTGAAACCGCCATGAATACCTCCAAACGAATCCATCGATTCTCACAGCCGCGCTTCGAAAAGCCAAAGAAAGGGCGGCGTCACGAGGCGCTCTCGCTGCGCGTCCGAAAACGCCGGCGGGGAATCAGAAAAATCCGTGGCCCGCTTGAAAAATCGCTCCTTCGACGAAACACGTCAAGCTGTCAGTGTCATTATGCCGTGGAAAAAAAGGTGAGGCCCCGCGCCTCTGAGAAATGCTCTCGCTCGTGCTCGAGCGCGAACAAGCAAGATAGAGAGAGAGACTTTGGAAGGCGAAGCCCGGGCAACATCGGCACTAACTCGCCGAGAGCGAGACCGAGATAGAGGAAGAAAAAGCTAGACGTCAAAGATCGGTCGCGCGCATTCGTTCCCTCCTTCTCCGTCTCGCCTTTGAATTGAATGATCCTCGTCAGCTCGTCCGTGGGATTCAAAATGGGCTCCATCAGCGAACGGAAAATGGAGGGCGAGTTCGGTGTGCGCGCGCGAGAAGTCTCCAGTCAAAGGCAGCTGGGTGCCACAGACACAATCGCGCAGAGAGACGTACACGGGAGAGAGAGAAAAAACCGATCGCTTTGACGTTTGATGGATCGGGGTGAGGCAGAAGAGGACGAAGGGGAGGTACGCGTCGCTCTCGGCTAGGGAAAGACTCTCGCGCTTTTTCCCCGACTGGCTCTCTCTCGGACGAGCGCGCCGCTCGCCTCGCCTATCTCTTTCTTTCGGAGGCTCCCTAGTTCCGCCGGCTCCAAGAACAAAGACATCAACTTGATGGATGCGCGCAGACTCAACCATCTAAGAGCGCTCATCGCCAGACGAAACACTTCTCTTGTTTTTCCAGTGGCGACTAAGCGCTATCTCCGAGAGCGCGCTCCGTATTTTTCTCGAGCGCGCTTCCAGCGTCTCCTCTCGCGGCTCCTTTCGAGGCTCCACCCTTTTACTTTGGCTGCCGCTTCGGATGGAACTTATTGGCCGAGGCGATGAGTCTATATGGCTCCGTTGCTTTTTTACGCCGATCGTCGAGGTTGACAAAGCGTTTGATTAGGTTTACGCGTGAAGAGAACACGAATGGTTTCCTATCAGCTGATTTTACCTTGATTGAAGCATCGGTTGTGCTTGGACAAAAGTTTGTTAGCTTCTTTTATTCGCACACAAGTATGTGTCTATAATAAAACCAAAATTTAGGTAATGAAAGGTAACACAATTACAAAAATTAATGCTACATTATGTAAGACTCGGCACTGCACACCTCGTCAGTCTGCGTAATCTGTTAATAAATTATCAATTTCCCTCTACTCTTTTTTTATTCGAATAATGTACACACAAGCAAATTTAATCTTTATAAAACAGCGTAAAAATCACGTAAATATTGACAATGAACTTTCGAATTCGACTTTAGTGATAAGAAAAGCAAACAGAGAGATCACTCGTCAAAGCTGTCGGAAGGTTTTAAACACTGAAGCGCAGTAGGCCTATAATTTATCGGATTAAAAAAGGCAGGTGCAATGCACAGTTGGTTTTACGCGCGAGAGTGGAGTTTGACAAATAAATACGGGGATCGCTGCGTTGTTCAAAGCGTATCGAAACAAAAGCTAAAAAAGAAGAAGAAAAAACATTTGTAGGAGGAAAACTTTTTCACAGCCGATCTTGAAAATTTGACATGTACTTCAATTTAAAAATTGCAATAAAAATAATATTCGTTTTTTCCAATTTTCGAAAAGATTTTCCAAAGATTTTTCAAGTTTCGTTACAAAATAAATACAAATGATCGGTGCTTCCTATACTTTACTGATTCTCGACTTTTTCAACCGCAAGAGGTTTATTATTAAATATTTAAATAAAACTTGAAATAAAAAGAATTCAATGTAAAAATATTACTTTAGTCGTATTTAGTTAAATTATAGGTATTCATACGTATATACAAAGTCTTTTATTTATTTCCAAGAACAAAGAATAATAAAACTATCTTAAAAGAATTTTCTTATTTATTTTCACAACAAGTTTTTTCATCTCTTGCGTATTTGGCGAAAGTAAACATTTTATTTGCCAATTTTTCCTCTTCGAACATATTTTATTAATACAAAAAAATACTCTGATTCATTCCCCGCCATCTAGACTCTTTCCAGCGAATTCCCAAAGCCAAAGAGATGCCGAATTCCCAAGCCGATCTCGTCATTAATCGCTCTCTCCAGCCCAATCTAATCATGCTCTCTCCTCTGCAAACGTCAGGCGCAGCGAGATCCGATATCGGAATAAATAAATACAAGCTTCCCCCCTTCCCCCCCCCTCTTCCCCACACTCGCAGCCTCTCGCAGACACGTACAGCAGCGCGTTCGCAAAAAGACGAGGTTCGCGCGCGGTCTCGGGGTAATGCGGCTGCCGGCGGCGGGGCCCGCGCCGACTATGAGTAATATTGCGGGGCATTTCCAACACCCCCTGAGAGAGCAGAGTGGAGCAGAGCTCTCGGAGCCGAGGTGAATGGGATTGGGGGTGGTGCGGAGGGGGTGGAAGAGAGAGAGAGAAAGCGCACGGAGGGAGGAGCACCGATCCATCAGCGTCCCTCCACCCTCGCCTTTCCGCCACTCTCATTTTTCTCCGCGTTCCGCGCTCCATCATTCCGCGTCACATCCGCCCTCTTTCATCCCTCCCGCGCGCACGGCCAAGAGTTAGCTCTCTCTCTCTCTCTCTCTGCCACCGCCACCCCCACACCCCCCCACGCAAGCGCGCGCGGGCGCGCGCCTTTCCTCCCTCGGCGCGGCAGCTTTCTCTCCCGAGAGAAAGAGAGAGAAAAAGAGAGAGAGAGAGATGCCGCCGCTGCCATTGCTGATTGCACTTTCCGAATTCATCACGTCGAATCCGATTCCGAGCGCGTAATTATCTGCGAGCCCCCTCCGATGCAAAAGCGCGCTCGGCTATGATCGAATTTCTCAGGAACCGGGAGAGAGAGAGAGAGAGAGAGAGCGGCGGCGGGATTGAAGCTCGCGCTGAATGGCTGCCGGGGAACGAGAGAGTTCATTTTCTGTGAATTTGTTTGATTACTTGATTGGAGGATGTGCTTTGTCCTCGCTCGTTTCCATCATTGCGGGATGATTGTTGCACGAGTTTGCAGGAAGAGAATAAATCGGATTTCGTTTCTCGGCGGTGGGATGATATTTTAAAGCTTTTTAACGTAAATAATTTACCATTAATATTTTAACAAATTTTCTGTGTAATTAAATTATAAATGAGATGTAATAAACTTGTTAAATAAAGATTACTTTATGGTATTAAAATTGTGGTTCTAGTTAAGAGTTACTTTAATAATTACAAGGATGCTTTTGAATTCGTATTTAATTTTAATATTATTTTTAAGTATTTAAATTTATTTAAATGTCTAATTAAGAAATATTACGTTAAAACGAATGAAACTGATGCTTTAAAACCAAATCAGTGATTGAATGTTAATGAAGAGCCTAACAAGCCCAGCTTCTGATTCAGCAGCGATAATTAATCCCAGAAAAATGAAAGCAGAAAAAAACGGAAACCATTGACACTTCCTTCGAGGGCACTTTATTTTAATTAACGACTAATACAAATAACGAGGCCCCTTCCTCCGTTGACACTAGATTTTTCCTCCCGGATCCCAACAAAACGAGCCCGAAAAGAGACGGCCGATAGAAATCGAGAAGCGAGGCAAAGAGCTGCGACCGGGACGATTTTATTCGAGCCACGACGCGCTAACCTCCTCTCGCCGTTCATTTGCGTTCGGGTTTAATTAGCTCGACATCGTCTATAATGACGCGCAATTAAATTAATAAGCATGGACATCCGTTAGTGTATTCCGAATAACGAATGCCATCTGTCTTGGCGACCGCTACCGACTTGAATATCGCGCGCAGACACGCCATTCCACGACTTTCTCGAGGAACACCGAACGCCTTTTATTAATTACGTCCAACCGGAATGGAATAAACTTTCCTTTCATCTGGCGGAGTTTTGTTCTTTATTTGTTTCGAAACTTGGAAAACAATGTTTTCGATCGTTATAATTGCTCGGCCCACTGTAATTATTAAGCTATTATTGCATATTTTATTTTAAGAACAGCGTCAATGTATCGTTTAATCAACCAGGCCGATCATTAACGGCAGCATTATATCTTAATAATGCTAATGCCGAAAATACAGTCGGTAATGAGAAAAAAGTAAACGGCTCCCGTGGAAAAAGGTCGCATTAACTTTTTGTCTCGCATAATACAGTTACTAAATTGGATGCTGCAAGAACAAAATGGCGGTCGGCCGAGGTAGAAAGTACACGAGCATCCCCCTGCAACAGAACTAATTTAAAATGCGCCATTAAACGCGCGATTATTCTTTATGGAGGCCTGATATTGTTTCGAAGTACCGATCAGCTCGCTTAAAAATCGAGGATTTTAATCCACCGTTACTTTCCCCCGATATATATTTACTTACATCAAAACCGATCCCACGAAAAAAACGTAATAACCATCGTTGCCGCGCGGAGGTGTGCTCAAAAATGGACTCTTCGTCAAATTAACGTTCTTCTATGAGCGAGACCGGTGGGATAAAAGAAAGAAAAAAACAAGCAACTCGCCTTAATGCACGTAAGCCGGGCATGAAAAATCATAAAAATTAATAACCCCCGGCAAAAAAATTCGCTTACCGCTGCGTAATTACCTTGGAAGCGATTTTCTGCCGCCGCGTACACATGCACGCACTCGCGGGGCTTTCGCAACATGGCGTCGTCGCTACGTACTCCCAGGTGCGCGCAAGAAGTCGCGAACGGCGGCGCTGTTACGACAATTTAATACACCAGCCGATGCCCGCAATATCCAATATTTCACCGGCCATAATCAGTGTCTTAGACCGGGCGCATTAAGGGCCTATACGTACGCGGCTTTTGAAAAAGTCTCCCGCGCGACTCTGGGCCACTGGCGCGAGACAAAACAGCGAGAGAGAGAGAGGCGGAGGGGAGAGGGAAGTCTTTCTCCGAGAGCTACTTGCTCTTAGCCGCCACGGTAATCATCATCAACATCATCATCATTATCGCCGCTGCTCCCATCCCATCTCATTCCGGCGCGTCCTCATCTCCTGCGCGCGCGCGCTCTTTTCTCTCATCTCGTCCCAGTTGTATATCTGCCGAGAGAAAGAGCGAGAGAGAGTAAGTCGCTATTAGCCCCGGACGATAACCACCGGCACACACCATCGCCAGGCCGCGGTAGCAAGTGCTGCTCATCACGTGCGCCATCCTTTATACCCCCTTCGTCAACCTGCATTTTCGAGGCTTTAGCGGAGGAAATGACGTTCTCAAGTGCGTGTATTCGATTATTCTCATTTCGATTTGTTCCTCTTGCCCGGGACGTTTTTTGTATCCTTGTCGATTATTTACAAGTTTTTACTTCGCCTGGGGAGTCGAGAGAAGGAACAAATAGGCAGGATGCGTTTATTTACTTCTATTAAATAAGTTTCGTGATTTAAAGAAGACCTTATTGCAGTAAGAAACTAAAGGAATGATTTTACTTTATCAAACGGCTTGCTTGTTAAAATGTGCAATTTTTAAATCAGAATTTTTATTTTAATATTATTTTTGTTCGACGTTTTAAAAATATCCGTGAACTGACGTAGTCACCTTTTCTATCGTAATATTCTATGACGAAACGCGCATCTTCAACTGTCAAGTCATAATTTTACTTTGATCAAAATTAATCATTCCTGGACATTAAGTGACATTCGTTGAATACCATTACCGAAGATTTCGCGAGTAAACAGAATTGTTTAAATATATATTTGATACCCTGACCGACAAAAAACTGTTTAATTACCAGCCACGTTAAATTAATTTAGTTCATCATGCGAATACGCACCCCAGCACTTCCAAGCATTACCCACAAAAAGCTTTTTCGATTGCAGGACATTCCAGTCCTTTCCTTCCTAATTACCACCACTTACACCCCGCTAAAAAAATGCAATTACCCTCCTCCAAGCTAGTCGTCTCCGGGCATCAGAAGAAAGTAGATCAAGCGGGGACTTGCCGAAAGCACGCAACGAGGAGTGCTGCGCTCTGCGTTCCTGCGAGCGCGAGGTCAAGTGGTTAGCCAAAATGGCCGGTCGATGTCTCGATCGCTCGCGCCGCCGCCACGTCGTTCGGATAACTCTGTAATCAAATACGCATTACCGCAAAGCTCCCCCTTCGTACATCGGCGGCGGCGGCGTTTTGCCCCTCCCTCGCAACCTGTCTCTCTCTCGATCGGTGCCTCTTTGCAACCCCCGGTCGCGGTGTCCGGGAATCTTCGATGCATCCTGCCGCGTATACTATATAATTCCCTGAAAGCGTTGCCTATAGTGATTACTTTGTACGCGCATCAAATAACCGGGTACATTGGTAAATGATTGGAATGGAAAATTACAATACTTTGGATGAATAAAGTAATAAACTGATTCCGGAGGGAGATACGGGATTTTTTTTTTACTTTTTAAGAATTTAGCTCAGAGCCGAGGGGATATACTGCAGAATTATACTTATACGATTTTTTCGAAGTTTTTTTTATCGATTGGTGTGTTATTTACATGAATTATTAAAAAAAGGAATATGCCTGCAAGAGGATGCTTCAATTTTGTTGCTTCCTTGATAGAAAGGTATTTTTTTAACATTGCACGCGGATGTAGGATATTTCAGCCAATTAATAAAAGTACAATCTACCATTTGGTTGAAAATTTTTTAATAAACAATCTCGAATTCTAAAAATCCCCGTGAAAAGCGGTAAAACATCTATAATCCGCAGAAGCATTAATAATTGCAATAAACGGTAGTTTGTTTTACTTAATGCATCTCCCTCACTTCGCTTTATTTCCCCCCTCGAAGAAATCGAGTATAAAGCGTCTCTGTTTCTCCAGATTCGCGAATACTCGTACAAACACGGCGTTCTCATCGTGGAGAAAAAGGAGCGGGCAGAGAGAGACTTGCACGCAACGCAGTAATCAGCAAAGAGAGAAAGAGAGAGGGGGAGAGAGAGAGAGCCCGCGGACGGAAAAAGAGATATCGTGTGCGTCGGACAAGAGGTTGGAGATAAGCATCGCGTGTACCCGCGGAAAGTAGAGAGGATCGATGATCGTGATCTCCGTTCGCTCCCCCCTCTCTCTCTCTCTCTCGCTCTTTGTCGATGATTCGCCGTAAAAAATGGAAGGAACAAAAGGGTCCGCGTGCGAGCGGCCCCGGCAACTACACCGATCACTATTTATTTCCCTCTTTGTTCCTTCTTATTTCATAACCTCGTTTTAATCTTGGCGCGAGTCCGTGGCCGCCTCGGAGATCCGACGATAAGACCGATATTCGTTCTTCCTCTCTCTCTCTCGCGCGTCTCATTTGTAAGGCAATCGTTTATTTGAGAGAGACCTTTTTCGATTCGGGATTTCTTTCGGGTTTGTGGATTTTGTGACGGGCAGAGGGATGTTGATGGATGTGGACATTTAAAAAATAGGAGAAAACGCTTAATGAGGAGAATATTTTAGATTTTTTGTACAGCAATTATTAAGTGAAAAAAAGTGTCGCAGATTTCCGAGTTTCTTTCGGGAGAAGTTGATGTATGGAGGCACACTTAAACTGCCATCAATGCGCGTGACCATAAACAATCTTCCGAAACTTTTTACGGTGATATTCGGTACGGTTTTGATAAGATGGTCGAATAACGTGAGCACGCCATGCGTCCAGGGCGGCGTAATGATATTTTAATTGCGTTTAGAGACCACCAATCCGAGCTGGCACAGCCCGTTCCTATGGTCATTAGGTGAATTAACTTCGAATTTCGTGTGGGCTGCTCGCCCTTTTGTGCGCTTTATCTTGCAATAAATAAATATTTCTTACCGACGGCACGTGTCAATATTAGAGCTGAGAGTAAATAATGAATTATTCGAACGCAAATCACAAGAAAGGCTGAAATGAAATAAAAACTTTATCCAAAGAGAAAGCTTTGTATATGTAATTGAAAAACTAGTTTATTTATCAAGTAAAAAAAATGTTTCAGCCCGTAACCGAAAGCTTGTAATGATATCGCCAATGTTTGACAGAAAGTACATCATAGCGGCCAGGGGCATTTTTCACCAAGCCAAATAATTAATATCAAATCTTACATCTCGTCCCCTCTGACAATTCAATTAATTCTCTCCAGGCTAATTAATCCCTTAACCCAAGTAATCCACCGGCCGGCATCGTTCATACGTAAATTTTTAAGTGATACAACTCCGTACACGCTTCGGCCCGTGTACACATCCACGTGGTTACCGGCTCGGCTCGGAAGAAAAACTGCCTGCGCGCGACTACAAGAACAGGCCGCGCGCGTCGTTCGAATTTGCAAGAGGGACCCTCTCGAGATGTCCCTGATCGTTATACGTCTCCATCTCGGCCAGTCCGGTAATACATTCAGCCAGCCGGCAGTCGGACGTGGGACGCGTTCTCTCTCTCTCGCGCCCGACGCGCGGGGAGGGAGAGAGGGTTGCGATCTCCCTTCGCCGCGTGCCTCGGGTTACCATACATGCGAGGGAGGAAGCGCAGGGAGGTTTCTCGTGTTTCATTTCCTGAGCTCCTATATAACTTTGCGCTCAACTCGACACCAGATTAATAACGGCCCCACCTATCCTATTCTATATATCCTCGCGCGGAACAACTTTGCTCTCTCTCTCTCTCTCTCACTCCCGGCGGCGCTGTTGTTGCCCCGCGCTCTTGCTCTATCTATGTCCGACCGAGCTTTTTTAGCTTCCTTCTCGCGTCTTATTCTATTTTTGCCTCGGAGTTCGCGGGATTTTATACACTTATGATTCTGTCGTACGGAGCGTTCTTGTTCGTACGGGAAATTTTGCAGACTTGACCGATGAGATGCGCGAGTTCATTCAAAGTTGCGTGGTATTTTTTAATGCGAATAAAATAACTAAATAGAGAAGTAAGAAAGAATTCTAATTCAGATAACTGTGCTGTTCGTAAATGTGCTCCTCTCTTTACAATTTTCCTGAATATAAAATCTATATCGTATAAATTGACTAAGCAATCCTGCACGAAAAAGCAAAAGCTTAATCTTGACAGAAAAGTTAACTAGGAAGGCTTTTCCAGGATCATAATTGATGTCGCACGTGAACCGGTGTTTTTACGGTCTGCGAGAAGTAAATCGAAAAAGACGGCTGATAATATAGTTGCGCGCGTCGGGGGAAGGAAACAGAAAAGAGAAAAGACAAATGCCAGGGCCATCAGTGCAGGAAGCCATTTCTGCCTCATTGTGGACTCCATTTGCGACTCTTAGATTGCCGGTGAAATATCTTGCGAGGCGATGGAAAAATCGCTAACGTAGGGAACCGGCAAAATAAAAGTAGCCGACATTTCTCAGTTCCAAGTCCCCGGGGGGGGGTGGCGCGCTCCGACTCCTTTCTACCTCTTTGCCAAACTTTAGGCTACTTCACACTTAAGATTTCAGAAAAATCGGAAACTTTTACAAGTTTTGTTTGAAGACTTTGAATCTTATCTTTATCGAAGAGCTTATATGGTAATTAGTTTTTTCCATTGTGCACGAAAACAAAAGTTGTTTCGGGGTAAAAAATGTTTTCGTACTTTTTAAGCTTAGATGATTCATTGATTTTAAAATTGTTTGCTTTGCAAAATGATTTTTATTACCTGCGAAACAATCTTATAAAGGATCAAAACGATAATTTTGAATGCATCGCTTTAAATCTTTTTCTAATCCTTTTGCAAACGTAGACTTTACCGTTGTGAACGTTACTTCAGGAAACAGAGGGGCAGACGACGAAGCTGATGCACTCGGCAGTGTCGCTCGCAAAAACGAAGCGAGGAATACGGCTGAGCAGCGTCCCGAAAGAAACTTGGAGACATTGATGAAGTCTCCAACGCTCTCGCGACAAATGCCATCCAATTGCTCGCCGGTAGTTCCTTGCCTCTGCCGAACGCTGCATCCCCGCCTGGTCCTAGCATTTTGCTGACATTTTTAAGGCAGCCGGAAACGGAAGGAAATGCATTATTAAGAAAAATAGTAGAGAGTCGGTGAGATTTTTTAAATTGTTGGTCAAACGATGCCGCTGTCAGGATTCTCTTTCTTCTTTTTATTTTAAGTTTATATTATTCATCGTAATTTTTAATTTTATTTCCAGATAATTTTGAGAAAGTAAAAAAAGCGATAGTTACACAGGAATTATTTGAAATCAAAAAGCTAGCTGAACAGTTATTTTATCACTGAAGTTGTAGCTATTTCCAGTTTTATCTCAGAAGCAACGTGGCAAGTCAGCAATGATTTTTCAAAAACTCAAACACGAAGCCTTGGTGTAGAATTACTTTAGCCATGTTAACTTTCATGCTACGAAATTTATTTATTCCGCCACCGCCAGGTACTATCGCAGTTTGCCATTTTACTATCAATAATTCCCGCGAGATGTTTCGCGAAACTCGAACGTTTTTTTTACGCAAGTAAACATACCGCGTTAACGACCAGCAAATTGCTAATGAAAGCACAGATAGCTGCTTATCGAGTTATTGCAAAGCCAGCTAATGGACCGAAAGCGTACTCGGCAAAATCGGCACTCGAAGAAGTCGAAATGCTTTATAACGAAAGGGCTGCGGAGAGCGGCGCGAGCGAGCCAACAACGTTGAGGGATGTCGGTAGGCAAGCGTAATCCAGGACGATCAGTATGCGGCAGATTCTGTCTTAATGAGCTGCTCAATGATTAACGACGGACTCGGTCTCGGCGCGCGCTGCTTACACGTCGCGTTTATATCCTTAGCGCAGCTCTCTCTCTCTCTCTCTCCCCGGCGCATACCTACGCACTTAGATATACATACGCGAGAGAGCGAGACTTCAGGTGCACTTAGCCGCGCGAATCCATCGTACGGGCGCCTTCCATTTCTCTCCGGCGGGCCTCTGTGTCTCGCCGCGTGAAGCCTTCATCTCCGCCTACGATTCCTCAAACTCGGCCCCGGCGCACGAGGAATTCAAAATGGCGAGAGAGAGCGCGGCCCAGCCTTGTAAGTGACAGCCATCCATCCTTCAAGCCTCTACCGGCCGGAGGAAGGACGTTTCAATCGGGCGCCACGGAGAGCCGACTAGCTCCTTTTCGATATTCGCGCGCCCTCCGTGATTCCGAATTACACGCGTGTGGGTGGCGATCCCGGCTAGATGGAGGAACGAGCGTGATTAAGGTGGGAATAAGATTTTTATCTGAATCGTATTGGCCGAGTTTTTCGGCTTCGTTTGCTTTGGCTTTCGTTTTTTTTCTTTCGTTACGGCGCCGGTAAGAAGGCAAAAGCGCGGAGGAGGTAGAAAAAGCGTGGATGCGAGCCTTGACGGAGATGAATTGGGATCAGATGTTAGAGATGCCTGCTCGTGATCTTGACGTGTAGGAGAAGGAGATTGAAGTTAATTTTGGATCCGAGAAAAAAGTCTGGAAATTATTCCCGTGGAGAATTTTTTTGGGTAGTGTAATTGGTCGGACGCTGAGACGCCTTTTTCGACGGAGGATCAAATTTTAGTATATTATGCTTGCGAAAGAATAAATTTCGGGTTGTAGATTAGGGTGATTTATTTTTAATAAAACCCTGCCTATTGTTTCATTCAATATTTTTATGTAAATCATTTCAGGTCGTTAACGGGCAGAAAATAAATTGAACTTAATACGAGAAGACTGTATCTTACTACAAAAAGGTTTTAATTTGACTAAATTAAAACGGCAAGCTCCTAAATGCAGGATTTTAATTGCGGAGACCATCAATGCAAGTTAAAACATCAAATCAATCGAGCTCGTTAGTTTACGCAACGCCTTCATTTTTCACGAACCTCCAGTTCTCAACATCTCTTAATTTTCAGGCGGAGGCAATACGAAATAGCCATTCGAAAATAAAAGCACATTAGCCTGTCGAAGATACAGATTAGTTCCTCCTCTTCACGTATCCATCAATTTGAATAGAGCTCGACGAAAAAAAGAGCGCCAGCTGTCAGGAACCCTTCCTTATTATTTCGAATCTCTTAATTATCCGAGTCTTAGCTGCAATATTTCCTCCCTTCGTTCTCTCGCGGGCCTAACGTTCGAATCGGAGAGCGCAGTTCTCGAGCTGGTTAAAGATAGAATCGATCGCAACAGGCGCACTAAGTGAATTCCAAGGTCGAGTCCCCGGAACGACGCCGGCGACACCCAACTTTATAAAGAAGCAGCAGCCAGCAAACTCTTCTCCTCTCTCGCATCGAAAAACGGACAAATGTGCCGTTGCTACCTGGCCGCGTTCGTTCTCTCTCTCTCTCTCTCTCTTTCCTCTCCATCCTTGCATGCCGGCGCGTTACGTTATTAATGAGGGTTCGGAATTATTTGGGAAATGAAAGAACACGGAGGTTGCCCCATACCGAAATGACAAATGCAAGGAAACAGGGGGGCAATTTGTACGCGCCACGGCAACGACGTATACGCCGTGCTCCTCTCTCTCTCTCTCGCTCCTTCCTTCTTTCTTTCCTCTTCGGCTCTCCTCCTTTTTTCTCCTCGAGTCTCTCTCTATCTCTACGTCGCGCACACCGAGAGAGAGAGCCTTCCTATGTATGCGGGGTTACGCGGGCTCGAAAAACCTCCGCTTTAATCTGCCCGACAGGGTTATATGTGCGTTAAAATCCCGAGCGGAGACGCGCACCGATGCCGTAGTCGCTAATGCCGATCATCGGCTTACGATTAAATAATTGCCTTCCCACGATCGTTCCGCCGAGCGCGAGTTTTCCTTAATTATGCTAATATCAATTACCCTCCGGCGCGCGTCTAATTGAATGTGGTTTATATCGGAAGTTCTGCTAATTAGTGTGTGTTTATTGAAGAGTTCTCCTCCTAATTGGAAGAAGTAAGTCTCGTTATAATAATTTTTCGCTCGATCGTACTCATCAAATAAACCAATTTTAAATAAAAATGTAAGCTGTGCACTTTTTGGTTAATCACGCTTTACATTTTATAATTTATCAGCTATTTAGGTTGGGAAAAATTATCGAGTTATTGATTAGCCTTTTAACAATTTTTTACAATTCACTAGATTTATAGCAGGCTTGCTCGTTGCTATTACTGTATTCCACTTTCCGATAAGTCATTTTAAATTTTCATTTCATCCTTTGGCATAAATTATTACGCAACATCATCAACGCCATTAACATAAGTTATACTCCAGTACAGAAGCCTCAAACCGTTCGCCTACAAAGAGCGAAATCCGCTGGAAAGTCGAACGCCATGAATATTCACGCGAATAGAAAAACTCGAAACGCGCATTGGCGCTTATCAAGAAAGCCCCTCGCATGATAAATATCCCTTCGGAGGCCTGTAAATCGAGCCCGGCGTCGAGGCAGTTCGGCTCAATGAAATTGCGATATCTGGCCGGGGAGAGGCGAGGCAAGAAGCCGGCGGAGAGTCTTTTTCGTTCCCGGTGAATGCAATGCATTCATCAAGCACCGCAGGCGCCTGACGTCTCAATCCAGCGGTTACCTACGCACTAGAACCGCGCGGACGCCTACACGTCGCGGGACTGTGTAGCCACTAAATGCCCGACACGGACGCGCGCACGATCTCCGTCTCTTTTGTTGCCCGAGCAATTGCAAGGCAGGCGAGCGAGTACGGCGGAGCGCACAATGGCCCGAGTGAATGACTGACGAATTGATTTTCAGACTTTGCCTGAAATGCCATTATGCCGGCTTGATTGAAGCGTCGCTGCACTTTCTTCAAAATTCTTTGGCAAGCGATTCTGAATTATGCGCCGCGCGGGTTATTTATTGCATTGCGGTTAAGGGGATTATTCGAAAATTGTCGGTTAGGTGTTTTTTCTGCGAAATAATGTGTTTTTAGAAGCTTTTATAGTACATTATTTGATGAACGTTAAATAAATGAATTTTATGAGAATATTTAAACTTGAAGTGAAACTTTACAGCAGTTTTAAAATTTTGTGCTATAAATTATTTATTAAGAAATATAGTATAATTAAATGCAATTATAGCTAAAATAATAAAATAATTAAGGGTAAGGTACAGTAAAAAAAAAATTCTAGTGCCACACAAACTGATTCTAAAAAGAAAATAGTTTAGGACATCCGATGAACTAATGCACCCCCTTTAGAAGAACCTGTCACGGTTATGTCATGTAATATAGTGAGAAATTCATAGCCTTATGAACGAACTATAAAATTTCAGTAATTTGCAAATCAACTGCAAATACACTTTGAAGACTTACGTGGTTTTAAATAATGTAGCCTTATTCGAGGAAGAAAATGTGATAAAAATATTGTTTTCGCATAAGAAAGAAAGTAAAAGTTGTGTAAATATTAAATTTTGTCACAAACCTACATTAATATATTTTTTATTTTATGTTATTTTATGTAATTGATAAATATAATTATAACAATAATGATTATAATAAAGGTTTTTTTCTTATAATAAATGATTAACATCTTAGATTTATAAACACAATCATTAAAATATCAGCTATAATACGATTCAGTAATTGTGGCAGAATTTGGATATGACAATTATAAGCTAGAATTTTCAAGCAAATTCAAATTTTTTTGCTTCATTTTAAAAAATTTGGAAAATTTTACCTTAGGGTAGTAAATTTCAAATGAACTAATAAATCATATAATAACGCCTAATTTAACAAGACACGTAATACGTAATTTTAATTATTACATTGGTAAATTTTAACTGAAATTTCACCTTTTAAGATAATAGTAATAATATAAATAAGATAATAGTAATTGTTTCTTAACATTCCATTTATAATATGCATTAATTGTTTCATTATTTTTATGTTCTTTATGAGAAAGCATTGTCCCAATATCAGTTAGCAGCATTTTTTCTTGTGTTTTATTATTTAAAAAATAAGTATTGAAATTTTTTTATTTGGTCTTTAATGAATTTTTTATCGCATTCTTTGATACTTCTAGAACACATTTCTGAAATAAAATAAAATTCAGTTTTTTGATGATTTTTTACTACCCTATCGCAATGCAATTTTATATCGAGCATTTGAGTCTTCTCAAAATAACATTAGCACCAGATTCTCGAAGTGTGCCATCTCCTTTATTCTTCAACGGTTATTCTACCTATTTTGTTTGAGGGGCCGTCGAAAAATCGCGCAGACTTAAGTTCCTATTTAACTTTTCCTTTTTGACCACTAGATGGAGATTTCACTTCCGCAAGTAAAATTGTCATTTTAATAGCATATAAATTGCATATCAGATCGCTACTCCACACGAGGATAACGATTTTTTTGTTATCATTTGACAGCGTGAATTTAAACAGTAAATCGTTTTGTTTGCCAGCCGGGCTAAATTATGAATGAAAATTTTTTTTCCTTTTCAATATTTTGATGTAATAAACTAAACTTTTCAACGTGCTGATTTTGGTAGAACAGTTGCAGACAAAAAATCAAAGCTTTCAAAAAGACAATACTATTGACACTTAAAATCTTTTATTTTTTAAAAAAATTTACATTCTATTCTTTTCTGTATTTTTGGTCTTCACGAACTAATTTTACCGCATTGGGTATGATGCAATGCTAAATTGCCGATTGCTCGGTCGTAAGGATTGACTCGACGATATCTTTCCTTGTAATATTTTCTTTTTTCAGGATCACCGCCCCTATTGCCGCGCGGTCTACCTGCAAAAATAATAAACAATGATTATATTAAAATTAAAAATAAAGTTACATAACATAAATAAAATATTATTAATATATGTATACTTACGGGTTGTTTTAGCATTTTGGTCCTCTTTTTTTTCTAGTGTTTTTCCGTTATTGTCCGGTGGGTCTTGACCGTCTTGAGATGGGGCTGTAAATAGAATAAAAACATGAATTTATTCGGTTAAATTTAAAAGATAAGATTTGTAAAATAAACTTACGGTTATCTTCATTCTTTGTAGCATCAGTCTCCATAGATTTCATGCTGGATTTTTAAGATCATATGCGATCGTATGCCTCTAATGCGCAAGTATGGGCAACTGATGAGAATACGAATGATATTCATTTGTTCATAAATTGAATATCGTTCCTCTCCGCGCTCATTCGTTAGTTTGGTCACTAATCAAAATTTTTCTGTTTATTAAAAGAACAATTTTTATTGGTGACCAAACTAACGAATGAGCGCGGAGACTTGCGATATTTGAAATCGATCTCTTTCCTTCGAGTCTAAAATAAATGACTATCATCAGTATTCTCATTAGTGTTCTCACAAAATTAAGCAAATTGTTGTTAAATTAAATAAAAAATTCTTTCGACAGATTAAGAGACTTGATGAACGTTCTTTAAAAGTCTTAGAATTTTGAAGCTTCAATTTATTTATTTATTTATTTGAGTATATACCCTTTTTATAAACTGAAAAAATCACTCAAGAATAAAATAGAGAACAAGTTAAAGCAATGGCGGAGAAAATACAAAGGAGATATATCATCATATGGAATAATTTATTGTGTCAATAGTAGTGTCTCTTTGAAAGCTTTGTCTGCAACTGTCCTTCCAAAATTACAGACTGTGTTGACATTTACACTTTATCTTGAGCAAAAATTACTTTTTCTGAACAATTTTCAGAGCATGTATCTGTAATCTGATGATACACTTGAAGTGTGTTTTGATTTTGTTGCATAATCTAAAAGATAAATAATTTGAATTAATTAAACATATTTTTTCTTAAAGTCGATAAATTTATAATGATAAAATAATTACTAACCTTCTTTATCATTTTGCAAATTTGTTACTTTGATTACAAGTGTAGTGGGGGCAAATACCAACCTTTAAAAAATGCGCGTTGAATAGAGCTTACGTTTATTTGCTTTTTTTTTATAAAAGTTATAGAGATTTTTAAACAATATATAAAAAAATAATTCGATATATTTAATTTTATACTATTCTATACTATGAAAGAAAATAATTCAACGAAAGGTGCTAGCTCAACGTATACTTATATATTTGAATTCTGCCGCGCAGTATCGTAGTGCGCATGCACAGTCCTCCGCAACGAAGGTCGCTTTACCAAAATCGTTTTTTATTATTTTAATAACAATGCACTCAAATTTTGCCGAATATAAGGAATGTGCAATTTAAAAGAAGCATTGTGCAGTTTTTTAACGCTTCATTTTTCTAGAAAATACATTTATTTACCGAGATATTAAGTCTTGCATATTTTAATATATGTTGCTTTGCTCAAATCGAAGTAATTTTCTGCATTTAGGCTAGCCAGCACAAGCATGCATAAGAAAAGCTGTTAATAATTATTTTATTATGTAATTTTGATTTAATTTTCGATCACTTTTGTGTAATGTCTTATTTGCATTTGCATCTTGCCACCGAAATCAAGTTCTACGCATGCGCGCTGTGCGTAATTCTTCACTTGGCTTCGGAATATAACTTTTTCGGTTTATTAAAAATTTACTACATTTTTGCAAAAAGTAATTGATGTGCAATTTTTTTTAGCAAATGTACAGTTTTTTCCAATGTTTACTTTTTAATTTTAGCACTGTTTTCTAATAGTATCAAGTAATAAAATTTTTGGTTCGTTTTTATTTTTTTTTTAAATCCAAAAGTGTGCTATTTCCCTAATTTATATTTGTGAAATGTGCTATTTAAGACCTATTCGCTGGTATTTTTTTTTCTTTCAAATGCATATTTTTGGAAAACTGCGGTGGGGGGGGGGGGGGGGGGTTCGTTCACGGCTCATTTTTTTTGCTTATTTTTTTTTTTGGCGCAAAAAAATCTTT
>JAWWML010000052.1:8819671-8838728 GCA_035047165.1 Ormyrus rosae | reverse complement strand
ATTAGAATCCAGTGAATAAATCGTGGAGCAACGAATAATATTAATATAAAAACTTATATATATGTATTGAAATTTAAATTAAATAAAAATTATAAGAATTTTTTGACACCTCCCTATATCCTAAAAGCTTTCATTAGATGTAAATTTAATACGAGTCAATTTTAGAATTAGTTGAAATAGCGAATTTTGCCAAACAAGTATTGTCCAAGTATTTATCAAATTGCAAATATTTTATCAAATTGCTTAAAATGAAATTTAAAAAGTTAGGTTCTGTAGAGCATTCCATTGCGCATCTTTTTTCCATACAAACTATATTCCTAATTTTTATAGTTTATGAAATATTTAAATAAAACGTTACTTTTGCGAAAAAAAAATTTAATACTTTTTTTCACTTTAACTCATCATAACTTTTGTAAATATTCATATTTATAGTTGAAACTTTGTGCTCGGTCCGCTTGACCGTCCCGCTTATATGCGTCTCGCTCGTTAGTCTTACCGCAGGTCGGCCGCGAGCCGGTCGTCGCCGCCTAGCGGCGCGCGCCGGTACTTCGCTCATGTGTGTTCGCTTCGGACAGCGGGAAATTTAAATTGGTTATTCGCGTTTATTTACACTTTTGAAACTTAAAACTAGGCCTAGAGGCCATACAAATTATATTCATAATTTTTATAGTTTATGAAATATTTAAACAAAACGTTAGTTTTGCGAGAAAAAAATTAATACTTTTTTTCACTTCAACTCGTCATAACTTTTGTAAATATTCATATTTATAGTTGAAACTTTTACATGACAAACTTCAATGTATACCGCGTCTTTTAAACCCAATTACAATTCTTAATATGAAATATAAACAAAATGGCGATTTTTTATAAAAATTTCATTGAAAATTTCTTTTTATATTTTCAATTGAAAAAGTTGTTTTATGAAAGTTTAAGCTTCAAATTTTTAACCATACCAAAATTTTCACAATGCAAACGAAGAATTTGATTGGATGGTAATGAATTGGTAATGGCAAGAGGTTAGAAGAAAACAATAATTTACTAGACTACCTGGGGACGTTTTCAAAAGTTACGCTCTCGTTTATTACGAGTTAAATAGCTTTTTTACCAATATTTTTGTGGAAAATCATAGTTTAGCTATCAATATGCTGATATGCCAAAAATAGCTTAGGAACAATATTGCTAAGTATTATTTTTTTAATAATGAAAAATGCGAACATAAATAGTGGTACGGGTGCCGCGTCGTCTGCTTTTCAAACTCGCTTCCTTGCCACTGGATTTAATTTTTTTCAAAACGAAGCTAGTGTGAAAAGCTAACACCGTGTTAAAATCACCTTTATGCTTTTGTATTGAACATTATTTTTTGATACGTCTTGTACAAAAAAAGCTTGATTTAGTGCATGATTTTTATTTAAGCTGGCGCGAAATCGAGCTCTGCGCAAGGAAATTCAAAAATTCTGTTTTTTAGAATTTTAAATATTCGAATAACAAAAGATTTATTTAAATTTTGTTTGCTGTTCATTAAATTCTAAAATGAGCATATAAAAGTAAAATAATAACAAAAAGGAGATAATAATGGAACAATAAATTAGTTAGGAGGAAGCTAACTGCCAATGACTTGGCCGCGGCTTTTTTTTTTTTCTTTTTTTTGTTATACATTTAAACTTTGCAAGCTTAATAAGGAACTTGAGACATTAGAAATATTCAGCACTAAAAAAATAATTAATAAAAATATTTTTTTCGGCGCTTCGCGCGCCGACATTCACGTTCATTATTCCATTTCCTTATTATAAAAATCCTACGCGGGATTCGTTCGCTTTTCGAGTACTTATCGATCTCGAACCGAGGATATTGAATAATCGCTTAATTTTATCGAATTATTAGGATAAATGGGCGCGCTCCGCGCGCCAATGTTTCGCATTCGGTATTCAACTGTTGTTTTTCGCTAAAGAAAATCTCTGCTCTCTCGGCTGATGATCTCGAAACGATTTAAGATTCTCGAAATCATTCGAGATTCTCACTGGAGATCGATAACATCTCGTGGGATTTTTTAGAATCAAACTAGTTTTTTTTATAATTCGCTAAACTTGAGCGATTTTTCGATGTCCTCGGCTCAAGATCGATAAATACTCGAAAAGCGAATGAATTTCGCGTGGGATTTTTATAACAAGGATTTTACAATAGGATAAAGCAGAAAACTCAAAAAATGAAACGTTATTTATTTTATGAAATTGTATTAAAAATTCGTTTTTATTTATGTTTTATTATTTTAAAAATTATAATAGGATAAGCATTGAAATTTGTTTATTTTGACTCTAATGAATGTTCCATCACATTCTTTGATACCTATAGAAGACACAATTCGCTTTTTACAAAACAAGATCTACAAAGAGAAAAAAAAATACGAAATATAAAATCCTTCGAGTCCCTTACAAATTTACATAAACAATCAAAGGAATAGTGAAAGATCGACGAGCTTCGTCTCCTTAATTCGAGCGATACACCTCCATCCGACGGACATTAACGAGCTACCTCTTTCCGAAGCTGTACCTTCCTTAATGCTCGTTTAATGAGCTCATCGGGCCCCGCATAAGAAACAGGCTGATACGCGATAAAGCGAGAAGAGAAGAAGAGGCCTCTTACGCGTCGATCCAAAGGCAGCCTCCCGAGATAGCGGCTCTCTCGTGGGTGTCGGACTTTCACTGCACCGCGAGTGAGCCGATTGGTTAGCAGGGGCTCCACCCAAAATCCATTAGCGGCACAAGCCGAAACGTAGAAACGCGCAGCGCATTAATTTCGAAAGGAGACGCGCGCCATTTGTACGATCGGCCGGCAGGGAAAAAAAAGGCAACCGAGCAATACATCGAGAGCTTCCTTCTTAATAAGCCGGCGGACTTAATTGCGCGTTCTCGCCTGGAAGCCTCCGCTTCTTGTCTCCCCGGGGAATAAAAATTGGATATGCCAATCAACGGGCCGCCGCCGCCGCCGCTTCCTCGCTCGCTTTTTGCGCAGTCTGCTTTGTGCTCTCTCGCGGTTTTCGAGCTCGGACTGGTCGGCTATACTTTTTTTTTCCACGGCCTCTTAGGATTAGGTTTGCGGTCCTGGCTAGTGGTGTGCTGGTCAGGAAGAGAAATTCTGTACAGGTGAGATTCTGAGAAAGGAGATTTGCGGTGAAGCTGATTTCTTTTGAAATAATTAAGAAGCGGTCTGCCAACTCCGTCGCTTTGGCGAGCTATTAATTTCGCTGCCCAGCGGATGCGTTATTTTTTAGTTAAATTAACGTTTTGAGAAATTATTCTATTACGAAAGTCATTCTCGTTTTGTTACACGAATTATAATTTACGTGTAACATTTTATTCTGATTGCATCAGTTTCTTAGAGAAGAGCGAGAGTAAAATAGAAGTTTTTTTTTATACGGAATGCCAATTAAAAAATAGTTTTCTTGCCCAATACTTTTTAGTGAATCAGGCTCAAATTCCTCTTGAAAAATTGCGTCGAATATTCATTCACTAACTCTCCTAATTAATCCTTGGTAAGAACAACTTCTTTACGCCGAGGAAAAAATGAAAAATTGCCTTAAAAGAACTCTCAAACGTTATCATTACTCGAACATAACAGGTAACATTTTTAAATAATGAGTTAACGGAACGAAAATACTCAAGTATATATCTTCGAGCGCAGCGCGAAGATAAAAATTCTCATGCAGCCAACATCCAAGTTATCGACCTTAAATTATTCGTGCGGGCATTGTATTAGACCTTTTTTTCCCAAGAAAAAAATGTGTGTAATTAGGTGTACACATTCACACAAAAACCCAATCTGATAAATATTTTGTACGGTATTACCATCTTATTTACGAAGATTAGTTTAATTATTTACGTTTTAATGGCGTTGAAAATTTATTGCGTAATACCCTACTTAATAATCAAACATTATGTTATTAAGTTACGCCTTTCATTTATTGAATTAAATAAAAAAAAAGCGTCAATATGTAAGCCGCAAAAATCTATCCATAAATATTTACGTTTGACACTATTCCCAACCGCGCTTTAGTAACACTTCTAGTAACTACCGCGCAACTTCGACGGCCCTTCGGTCGGCGCATGTAAGACAAGTCTTCTTATCCTGCGTCTTAGCGCACTCGTAGGAGTAAATAGCGCAGCGAGGCGGCTGTCAAAGTCTCCGGAGCGAAGACGCATCGCCTATATGCGCGACTTGCAAAAGGGCATCGAGCGTCCCTCTATCCATCCCGCTCTCTCTCTCTCTCTCGTTTCCCGAGACGCAGGGGGAATCAACTGGCAAGCGAATGGATTTGGATGCGAAATCGGTGGAAGGGACGCGAAAGAGAAACCCAAGAGAGAAAGAGAGAGAGAGAGAAGGAGAGCACTGATAAATACCCCGCCATTTCTCTTTGTGCTCCCCGGCGAGAGCACAAACACAGGGCGGCGGCGCTCCCCGTTTCCAGCGGAGCGAGAGAGCTACCTAAACCGCGTTCCCCCAGCTTCTCCTCCTCCTCCTCCTCCTCCTCTTTTTTCCCTCCTTTCTCTCCGTCCTTATCCGACGTTTCTTCCTCTCGTTACGCTTGTTCCAGGCTCGAGTTTGCTTCTGCTCTCGTTTTGCCCCTTTTTTTCCGGGTATATATACACACGCCAACTCTCTTTCTCTATACCTTTATCGCGTTCTCGTTTCAGCTCCGTCTCTCTCTCTCTCTCTCTTCTGCCGCCGCTTATCCGGGGGGGAAATCTTCGTCTATCATTGCGCGTCTCTCGCGCTACATTTGTTCTCGTCTCCCTCTTCTTTGTCGTGACTTCTCACCTTATTATTTCGCCCGGATCGCTTTCCTTTTTTCAGGCTCTCTGTCTCTGCTTTGTTGGGGCCGCGCCGCCGGTAGTGGCCCTGGGCTGCGCCCCCATTATCACTTATCACGCCGCGATGATTCGCGGCATACGAAAAGGGATAATGAGAAGGAGAGAGAGAGAGAGAGAAAGAGAGCCGAGTTCGTGGAGAATTCATCGCTTAGGAGAAGCTGTGATCGATCGAACCCTCGGGACAAGCACGATGACTCGAAAGAGTTTCATATCCCTCTAACGTGAGTGACCTTTATCTTGCGGGGTTACGTCAGACCTCGTGAGACCCCTTTGGACCTACTCGGCTTTTGCAGACGTTGGCCGGCTTCTTGCTCGGGGGGTTTCTTCGCCTTTCTGCGGGGAAAAAGTCCTCTGGGCGTTCGGGAAACTTTGCGAAAAATGATTTATTCCCGGTACTTATGAACCTAAGTGTTTAATATTATCTTTTACGTTTATTTCATTCCAAGATTTGTTGCGAAATTCTTATCTTATTTTTCGATTATTCGATGGAAGGATTTCAGCGCCTTTTTCACGGCCTTTCGTTTGAAAACATTTATAGATAAAAGCGCTGTAACTTTCGCTCTGACCCTCGACTTTCACCCTGGAAGGTAATCGATCTTGCCCTAAACGTGCTTTGTTTGCTATCGGAGACTTAAATATTTGAGATCTACATCGATGAAGTCAATTTCCGGCATACTTTCAATTCGCCGGATTGAAAACCTTCAAGGTAAATACACGTTTAATTCTTTTAAGCGCTGATTTATTCCTTTAGATCGAATCGACTAAAACCATAAATTAAATTAGGATTTTTGCATTAGATATCGTTTTCACTTTTGCTCGCGTAAATTTATTCACACAAATATTAAATATTTGAATACAAGAATATTTTCAAAACTACAACAACGTTTGAACATAAGATTCATTAACTATAATTGTAAATACACGCGAAGTAGCTCTGAGTACAACAAAGTTGGCTTCTTTCTATAAATCACGCGCAACTCTCGCATCCCCTATTAATAAAGCACATTAATAACCTCCCGAAGGCAAATAAAAATAAACCCCCCCGAGCGCGTTAGACTAATTCATAAACACGTGTTACCGCGCGCATCATCAAAATACATCAGTCTCCATCAATTGCGAGAGCCATCGCTTTGTACACCTTGCACCGAATAAATCAGCCGGGGGTATTTTTCCTCGGCGGCGCGCGAGAGCGCGACTCGTTTCTTTTCGCGGACAACTATTTGTCTCCGCGCGCGGCTTGCGGGATGATCCAACATTGAATTATAATTGAATCTTCTGTAGGACCGATTCCTTTGTTTAAAAATAAACGGGTCTCTCGCGCCGGGTTACCGGCCGCCAAAAGATGCAAGTCAAAACAGCGCTCGAGCGAGACGGCCGCGGCCGAAGTTTTTGGAAGAGCGCAGCGCCGAGGGAAGACTAATAATCCCGTAATAATGTAAGCATAATAAACGAGCGAGCATTAGCGGGGCCGCGAGGCAGAGGCCGGCTCATATTTTCGGTGGCGCGGTGGCGCTGACTTTGACGGTAGCATTACTCCAAAGTGCGTTACATATTGCCGGGACAGCGAACTAGCGAAATATACACGCGTACGTATACGTGTAATGTGCGTGCGTGTGCGCGCGCGCAACGCAACCCCCCGTGTGCAGTAATGCGGGAGCGAGCTTTTGCGGCGATCTCCGCGCGGCCCCGCTAAATGCGCGTTATACGTTTAAATTTACACGTGCGCAAGTCTTTTTCCGAACGCGATTCGTTATGCGCTGGGGAAGCTGTCGCGGGTTTGGATTATTTTTGGATGGCCCGAACTTTAATTAGGTCTTTGCTCTTGCCGGTTTTTTTGAGCAGAGTAATTTGTGCGGCGATGCGACACGTTTGCGGTGCGAGCGTTTCGAAAGGAGGAAGAGCCTCCGTTCGGTGCAAATAATATTTTTAAGTATGCAATATTGCGGTAACTAGAATTTATAACACTTGAGGGTAATTTAGTTTATAAAACTTCACTAATATTAAAATTAGAGTATTTATAAACCTTTACTTTCTAAATCAAAAAATTTGAAATAAACACAATTTATTTTGGAGGGTAAATATAGCGCGCTAATAATTTTTTTCTGTAAATGCAAAAATTTCATATTTTAATACCTTTTTCGCGAGACTAATGCGGTACAGTAGGCGTCTTGTGTAAGTACGTGCGAACTTTTCAAGCAGCAGCGTGCATTACTTTCATCAGTGTCGGCACATGCATCTTCGCGCAGGGACGTGTGGAAAACGTGTCGCGCAAGATTATGAAACTAATTTCTCAGGTCTATCCAAACGTCTCGCGTGAATTCGGTAAACAAATCGCGTAATATTAAACCCACTACTAAAATCAGAACTAATGCTTTCTGCTTATTTAATTAAATTTTAGTCACTGGAAGGACACTAATTGAGTTGTGAATAACAAATGTTTTCTCATGAGCTTATGCAGTTGATCAATTCGTCGAAATCTTAAAATATCGTCGTAGGTATTTAGCTATTATAAATTGTGTTTAACTTAGAAAAAATGTTATTTACTTCAGGATATTTAAAGCTGTTAGAAAATTTAAGCGTCTACTTGATAATTTTGTAAATGAAGAAGCATCTAATTATAATGTCTTAATTGTTTTAGCCCGCGGAGAGCAAGGCTGCGACAATTTCAAAGACGGCCGTGATAAATGATGAGTTCGCGGCAACGGTAAAGGAGTAACTGATGGATAGTGATAACGTAATCAGGTGATAATGTACCCGCCATATCTCATAGCTTGAATCTAAACTGAGTAGCAGACAGAGTTGAAAGGTAACGCGGCATAATGAATAAATAACAATTTGCAGCGAGGGGAAAGATGGAAGTGTATAGAAAGAAGTAAATAAATTTTTAGATGATAATTTGAAAGAAGATTTTAATATAGAAACTGAATTTATGAACAACAAAAATGCACTTTTTTCGAAAAACTATTTAATACCTAAAAGTTTTTTAAGAAATACTGATCGAGTTTTGATAAACTTAGACAATATTTTTATATTTATTTATACAGTCTTTTTAATTAAGGGGCAAGCCTGAGTTTAAAACCAAGAAATATATAAATAATATTATTAATATTAATTATATAAAAAATTTTGTATTTAAAGTATATACTTGTACTTTATATATACATATGTAACTTTGCTATATTTACTATATGTAACTTTACTATATTAATGTAAAATAGTCTGCTGAGTTTAGGTTAGTCAATTGAGGTTACCCATGCATTTTAAACATGTGGAACTTCAAAAGCCGATACCTTTTAATAGTTTAATTTACAAATAGATTTTAATTGTGCTGAAGAAAAACTTTTTATCAGGTAAGTTATTTTTTATTTATCTAAGAAGTAGAATTTTATTGTTTGAAAATAATTCTTATTTTTGATTTTATATTTATTTCAGGTTTGAAAATTTAACTAGCGAAGACCAAGGTCTTACAAGTTAACTATTAACCTCCAGGCGATCGAACTGGCATCTTTTGGTGTCATCTTTTGGTTCGCCCATATCTTTAGTCCCTTGAAAAATTTTTCAAGGGAAAAGTTTTCCAAAGTATAACTTTGACACATTCCTGAATGCCAGCTGCCAGCAGGTTAAGGTAAAGTTATTTTTATAAATATTTCAATTGATTTAGTTAAAATTTGCAAGTAGTTTGCAAGTAGTATGCAAGTATTATGCTAAAAAGTTGATTTTATAACATAAACTTGGAACGTCAAGAAGCTTAATTAAACTTAATTAAGCTTGCTATACATAAATATCATGCATTGTAGTTGTAATATATTTATTATGATTGTAGGAAGCAGATACACAAGGAATGTAAAGCATAAGGAGAGTTTGCTGCCATCGCCCAGGCTATAGGTGCATTGTAGTCGAGTCCAAGGCTAAATTAAAATATCTGGGGACTGGGTGAGCGTTAGGCTCTAAAACTCCAGGTAAGTCATCGATGATGTAAGGAAAGACATATGAACCAATTTGGGTGCAATCTGTCAGCCAACTGTCATTTATACTCCTTGTAAGATTTATAACGTTATAAACTCCCCGCCCCTACACAGTTTCCTAATTTCCGCAGCTCCTAAATTTTCTTTCGCTAATCAAAATCTCCGAAATCCCAGCCAGCCCGGGCATCGAAAAAATGGCAATAACCAAGTGAGCTCTAATCGATCCCGCGCCAATTCCGTCCGGCGTATAACAATCCGCGAGGACCGAAAGGCATTCCGCGGCGAGGTCACGCGGGGAAATGTGTAATTCAAATGAGTTACGGTCGGTATCGCACTCCTGGGAAGTAGGTGCTAAGCGCTCGAATATGCTGATAGAGCCGAGTGTCTGCGGCGCCGCGGAGAGCCGGGAGAGAGAGAGAGAGAGAGAGAGAGTGCGAGCGCGCAAATCGCGAAAGCGCACGGTGTAATAGTCCAGGGGGCTCGCCAGGACGATGAGATGGTGATCGCTCGGCGATGAGCTCGCCGCCCCGTGATGGTCCCGCTGCTCCCGGCCGAGCGTATCCGCGCTTATTGCCGATGCTCGTGTAATTCCGAAAGCGCGCGGGCGCACACACGTGTACAGGGGATTGCAGGGGGGAGGGGGGGATGAGCGACGCCGAGCTTTTTATGATTTTGATGGGAAGTTTATGCCGCGAGCACGGCGGAGGGGGGAGCCCGGCTAACGAACGACGAGGCGAGATGGAAATTGCTCATTTTATTGAAATGAAAATGTTGGACGTTGAGGGTAACTGCTGGGTTTTCGTGTAAGTGTTGATTACGCGAAAGACGCTCAGGTTCTCGAAGGAGATTTTCATTATGAAGACAATTTTATTGACTGTTGCTGAGTTTAAGTTGCACACATTTTCTTAATACGTGTTGTGAAAAATATTTTTTCTAATGTTTAAAATAACATTTAATATTAAACTTTTCAAGTGCAGTTTCAAATTTTACTGAATATTTTAGAGCTATTTCGAATTTAATTCTCTGCTTTTATACTATTTTTGCAAAAACAATAATACATTTTAATGCTCATTCGATAAAAAATCAAAATTAATTTACTGACTAAATCAGTGATTTAATTGATGTACACAGCGAAATAAAAAAATGAAAATTACGAAATTCTTGCCGAAATTCTTAATACTCCTTAGAGTTTCCCTTTTCTTGGAGGGAGCTACAAATGCAGCCATTTTTCTCGAGTTTGGTGTGAAAGTATAAGCGCCGCCGCCGCAGAGACTTAGTGCGATCGATCAAAAGTCCGTGTTTTCAAAGTTTCCGCCTTCCGAGATTAACCGGCGGTCGAGCGGGAATCCCGTGAAAAGCGCGAAAAGCGATTTCTCCAGGTTTTAGGGTGCTTTCCTATGGCTCCCAGGCGCCTCGCTTTTCTAATCGCGGCCCATTAAGACGCCCTTCTTCCATGCCGCATCCAGCTAATTGCTTTACCCTAATCTTCTTCCAACTTTCTAAACCATCAAGAGGAACTGCACCGGCACCGCCGCCTTCGCCGCGACTTTCACGTTCTCTCTTCCTTTAATTTTCTTCTTTCTTTTAATTCCATTCTTTCTTTCTCCTCGCCTTTCAAAGGAATACCGACCCCTTCAAGAGGAGCGAATCTGTTCGATATTTTTCTAAATTTAGGCGTAACGGCCCTAGAGTTTATCATGTGTAGGTAATACCGCCCTGTCCTATAACAAGGATAATTTTGCGAAGCCTTAGTGGACGAAATTCAAGTAATATTGTATCAAGCAATTTGATAACCAAAAAAATTGTATAAGTATATCCGTTTTTTAAATCATTAAACTTGGCAAAAAATAAAAAAAAAACATCGGCAACGCCTCTTAAAACGAACTTCGATAAAACTTGCAAAATCTCTCTAAATATCTTAAATTACTCAGCTTTATATCCCAATTTAAATTACACCTGCATTTTATTAATCTCCGAAATAATTTACTTCTCCTCCTGCCGAACGGCCATTCCGGCGAGCACCGGGGAATAAAAATCTCCCTCATCATAACTGTCATCATTCACACGTTTAACCATCGAATCTCCTTAGGGTCTTCGTTAATCATCGACGCACCTGAAAGACGACACACCGCCGGCTCGTTATCCCAGAAGGCGAGAAAACGTCGCGCTCCTGCGAGATGTAGCCCTATTAGCGGCGCGTTCGCGGGTTATATAAGGCGCTGGAAACGCTCGAAAAGACGCTCCTCGCCGCGCGGAAACGGAATTTCCCTAATTATGATCGGTCGTTAGTTCTATGGGGCGTTATTATTTTAACGCATAGATCCGAGCGCTGTGGCGGCGACGGCGATGATGGCGACGCTCGACTAATTTCCCCCCGCGCGAAATCGATTGCACGCGCGGCGCTTACGCTCGCGCTCGCGTAAATAATTAGGACCATACCGCGTTTATTGAATGAAATATCCTTATAAATAAATAATCCCTCGCGTCTGGGCAGCTTTTCTTGGCTCCTGCGACTTTTCCGTATGAATGAACATTTTTATAATCGCATTAAGGTCGTTTTTTTTCAAAATTATACTTTAATTTCAAGTATATTTTCAGAAAACAATAAGAATGTGCAAAAGTATAGTTTTATCTTTAAAAATTATTTTCTAAAAATATAGACGAATAAGAGATAATGCTGAATTTACCTGTAGACTTATTTTTTTGTATAAAACACTAGCAAAAAAATAGATTTAAAAAAAAAATAGTCACGTATAAAAATAGACACCTAAAAATAGTCATCTAAAAAAACTATTTTTTGTAGTTCCATTTTTATAACTTTTAAAATTTGTGAGTAATTGTTAATAATCACAGCTTTATTTAAAAAAATAAATTGTATTTTGTCTTAAATCAAATAAAATTGGATATAAAATACTATAATTTTGTGAAGTTGATAACGCAACCATGAGATTTTTTCAAAAGCTGTCAACGATTGCGCCTAAGACAATAAAATAACTGAATTAACAATTGCAAAAGATATTGATTAGTTAAAGTCCGAAAATAGTTTGCGTGCGGTCAGCATTAACCACCAACCGATACACAGCTTGTCCTCTCGAGTTATCGACCAGCTCTCACCCGCTGACAGGAGTTTCGTGGTCCGCCCGACAGATGGCTGTCGTTTAGACGTCGTTTTCAACCCCCTAAGCTCTCTCTCTGTCTCGGCCAGGAGCCTCGGTCTATCTTGCGGCCGCTTCGGCAGTGGATGAATTACCGACGCGACTACGTTAGAACAGCACGAGCGCTCCCATAAGTGGGGATCTTATGGCGCCTCATAACTTATGCGGCCTGCACCTGCACTCGCTCACGCTCCGCAGCGGCGAAATAATAAAATGGCATCGTTTATATATTTGGAACAATTGGAACTCGTTTTTCTCGCGGATATAACCAATACTTTGCTGAACGAGGCCAGTAACGCAGATGTGGCCTGCTTCAGTTTTGTTGATAAGTCACAAAAAAAATTACGTATTTGCTAATGATTCCAGTCTTTGATTTATATAGTACAAATGTTGTAAAGTTAATGGAAAATTGATAAAAGAACTAAATATTCAAAATAGTTTGGTCTGACTAAATTTGTGGCAAAATATTATGTGCCAATGTCAATAAAAGTTTGCCAGGAAATAATTTGAATAACTACCAAAAGATAATTCTGAATAGCTACTTTATTTTAACTTTCGCAATAACAAGTATCTTACATATTTATTTAAAACGTAGCATTCTGTATTAAATTAAGATAATTCTCGTCATAATATTAAACGCAAAATTTTGTAAGGACCAGTACAACATCAATTATTCTTCGAATTTTAACAAAATTTTCTATTAACATTCATACTTTATATAATCATCAAAATAAATTGCTAAAAATATGTACTCCCGCCAAATTTTTTATCACGAAATTAAATTAAAATCAGTAAGGTGTAAATTTGTTTTCCACCGTAAAGTAATTCTTTCATATTTTCTGTAATAGCAGACTGAGAAATAGTCGCTTGTCTAAGAGAGTTAATATTTATTAATATTATATATTTAGCTTGTTAATTTTCTATCAGCATATAAATAAGGCAATGAATTTGTTGGCTGATAGTTATATTATTATATTATTAAAACCTACGAAATACTGCTTTAACAATCTTTTTCTTTATCAAAAGTTGTTTTTTATATAACTATAATATATAAAACATTGGCAAACATTGGCTGCCTACAATATCACAGTCAAAATTTAAAATTAATTTAATACATTAGATATAGAGGTCAAAAGTAAACAAATCAAATAAAAGCAACATCACAGATGATTTCATATAAAAAATATTTAGAAGCTTCTAATGATGTGCAGAGCTAGATACAATTTATAATGATGTATAGAGCTATTTACAATTTAATCTCTGAAAATGAAGTCCAATTATTCAGACATTTAAAGGTGCAGAAAAATTTTTAAGTTATTTCAAATTTTTTTCAGCCTCTAAAATAAGTTGTAAAATACCTACCCACATAGCACGAAAGGTTGCTGCAAGGTTTCTTAAGGCTTTAGTGAACGTTTGAAACCTTGCAGCAACCTTTCGTGCTGTGTGGGTAATCATGTTTTCCATAAAAATAAGAAGATATTAAATTTCATCAATCCTAATCAAGTTTCCACTCTCTTGATTTTACCTTAATATCATATAAAAATAAATTCAATTGACAATTTCATATCAAAAATTTTATTTCATTCGAATACTTTAGATAAGAATATAAAAAAATTGTTTATTTATAAGCTTTAAAAGCGACTATAACTACAATTGTTCTTTAAGTTTCCACTTCAAAATCCAATTAGACTATTCCAACAACTCATGCGTCTCTAAAAAATGAATAATAAAACGATCTAAATTAAAAAGCATCATTTGCGTTCAAGGATACCCCAATAAAAGTATCTCCTTTCCCGATCTACTAATTAGTCACGGCGATGTTGGCGAAAGGTATCTCTTTCTCTGGCGAGTCTTGGCGTCTCCCGCTCGCAAACGAACCTCTACAGCCAGCTCTCCTCGAGTTCCTGGATCGGGGATCCCAAGATCGCGCGGGGCGTCGGAGCGCGCGATGGCTGTAATTTCGAGTCATTACAATTACCGCTAATATCGCGGCCATTAATTAGCCAAGTATAAAGAGGCGCGCATTAAGCCAGATAATGGCATTATCGTTGCGGCTCGTCCGTCAGCGACTGAATCACTCGTGCGGATTTCCATGCGCCGCCGCCAGTGGCTGTGCACCGGCTGACTTTCTGCGCCCCGCTAACTATAAGCGTAATCACGAGCCCGTTCGGCTAACAAGTCGTCATTCGCGTTTTTTTAGTTCGTTACGCAAGATTGCTTTTGACAATGAAAAGTTTTTTTATGCCTCGTCGAGTTTATTCGCAAGAAATAGACGTTTAAAAGTATTTTGAGATGCACCGTAATCAGAGTTTTTATCAGATTTCAATGATAAAATTTATAATTTTTCTGTTATTGCATAACTAATATTTAATTCTGCTTTGTATGATGTCTACTCAAGAAAGTGTTTTATTGGGTGTTGAGTTTATAAGAATAAAAAAAATCTGTTTAAACAAAGATATGTAAAGAATATGAACTTTTATCGCAAGTTATTATGTTGCAATGTAAAACACTTTTATATAATACAGTAGCAATAAAATATTATCACTTGAGACCGATTACGATATATAACTATGTATAGTTTTATGATTTTCATAATTTTGCAGAAGATAAAAAATTAAAAAACTAATTTAAATATGTTGTTTTTAAGAAAGCATTATGTCGAAGTAGTTAACTACATTTGTACATAAGCGTTAATTAGTACATGTGGGTATGTTTGATAAAAAATAATAAACAATTTATTCTTTTCTCAAAAAATGATTACTGCAAATCTTAATCTTTGTCAACATGAAAGATTCTATAAGACTACATCATATGTTTAATCTGAAAAGACGATTGATATTTTGACTTTTTTGACAAATCAAATACTGATAAGCTACGCACTTCGCCAAATAATATTAATAGAAAATGTTACCATTCATTTTAATCACATATATCACTTAAGCATTGATTACTTTTCAGACAAACTTGCAATACTCGCACACTGGCGAAGTTCATTGAATGAAACAATATAAAATGTTTTTGATTTACGCGCCGTACGTCATTGATTTAAATATCAAATTTTCCATAAGATTTATAGTAACGTTATGTGAAATATCAAAACTACGCTCTATACCATTTTTTTCAATAAGACGTACGTACTAGAAGTCATTAATTTCTGAAACATTTGACTGACGTGCGAATATCAGTAATAGCAGAATTTTTTCCCCGCAAAGAATAAAGCGAGATAAACCGAAGAAAGAGGAGCGAGTTCAACGTATCTGCAGCACGTGGTGATATTATGGCACATTGTATTGAGAGTGCCGATGAACCTGATGCTGAATTATCATTTATTATTTCACTTCTTCTTGAGCGTGAACCAAGTCTTGAGACATTATGTGCGGTCCGGCCGAAGCTTTGTTTTGTATGCCAATCGAACAGTTGATCCATTCCTACATTCAATAAAAATGCTATCGATATTGCTGTCAGCGATCCAGACAAGTCAGTCAATGTTGGCGACTTGGATCATTGTCTGCAGGGACCTCGTACTGAAAATGAATCATAAAAAAACATCTAAGATGTTTAGTACATATATATTTTACCAAATTATGTATAATTTATTGGAACTAGAATATTAAAGTAATCAAATATAAAAAAATCTATTGAAATAAATTGATTTGGAGAAAATTATGAAGTAATAAACCGTCATTGTGTCATCATCATAACGGTATATAAGCTTAGTGTTGACAAATCACAATTTGATAAATTTGAATACGTTAAGATATCAAAAGAATTATTTAGCCAATTAACATTTCGAATTTCTCGAGATTTATTAAAAATTTCAACTTAATAACGCGTGTACGGCTCATAATATACCCAAGATAAAATGTTTATAGACTGTAATTTACTTAGAAAAAGAATATAGAAAATTATTCGTTTTTTATTATTCTTAGAAATAAAACCCATGCGAAACTTAAAACTTTAAGAGATAGATGTAAACATTTTCAACGTAAAAAAATGAATTGCGAATTCACTCAAAAATGATACATAAATTTTGATAAACCTCTTTGTTACTTCCGCTTAATCTTTGTAAAGACAAGGTTGCATATTGACACAGATAGAGAAAGAAGAAGAGTAGAGATCAGTTTATGGCTAAACATTTTACGCTGTTTGTTTTCAATCAAGGTTTTCTGCAGTACATCAAAGGGCTTTTCGATCGATCGATGTCGTGTTAGATCTGGGTGGGCTTTTATCGTCGCGACATTTCGTCTCCCTGCAGCCAGACTACACTGCTTTTTTTGCCAGTACTGCTGCAAGTAACTAATTAATTTCTCTTAACAAGGAACTAAATATTTATTTTCTTTGGCCAAGAATTGCTAAGTATGCTGTTATTTCATTAACATAACTGCTTTTCTTTAAACACTTTAATTATTTTATTAATTTATTATAATTAATTTACAATTTTTTTTTAGACTTGATGGTTTACTACTTAAGATAGTCCATTCGGTGAAATGTTAATACCTCAAATAAAAATATTCCTGCACGCAATAAGTTTTATTGAAGTTTTTAATTAAAATTATTCAAAATCAGATTGAATATATTTATTTGATGTAGAAGGAATTTTGAATTCTGAAAGATTTTTATTTAAAAAATAATACTTTAAATGATTTTAGCGAAGAAAAAAGGCTAAAATGTCAGTCCTTTTCCATTCTGATTTCTTCCCGAGCTTTTTCTAAAGTAAGATGCTTTTCTAATGGATCTTAATGTCAAAAGCTTTGTGCTGCAGTTACAGATACGGGTGCAAGGCGAGCTGACTCCCGTCAAGGTTTGACGCTGAGCACGGCGATTTATCAGAATAATGTACGCGCCATTAACCCTTCGTGTCTCCACTTTCTATCAGTGCAAGGTCTACATTCGAACTAAATTCCATTTTTTACTCAAATCTCGTACCTTTATATTAGTTCTCATTGTCAATTCTTTCGTTTATCGAATTATTAATTATAGAAAATAACGTTAAATATTATCACATTTCTTTTTTTTTACAAAAAATTATAATTTTGGTACAGAATTATTGATTTGCATTTTATTATAATAAATTATTTTAAGTTATTTTAAGTTATTATAAAAATTTTGTCTTTAGCATAAATCTCACAATGAAGATCGGTTACACTTTAAATCTTAAACATTTATTTTATCATTTCACACAAAGTATTCGAATTCCTCCCACGTAAATTTAGTAAACAGTATTGATACTTCGCGAGTAGTCCGAACGAAATCTTTTTCAAGAGCAGCTATTCGTAAAAGAGCAACTCCTTATTTAACAAACAAGTCCAAAGAGCTCGGAATCGATCAGCCTCAAGTCCGACATCCTCATGCCAACACGCGCGACTACGTCCAAAGTGCGAAGGAGGATATTCCTCGGCGCGTTCTCTCGCTCCCCAATTCATCACCGAGTCCGAAAAATCCCATTTATATATTTTCGTAACCGGGTCGCTCTCTTTCCCTCTCGGGCTCTCTCTCTCTCGTGCACGCGTGCGCCTCCGCCGAATATATATACGCGCAGCACCACACAGTAGATCCATCGCGCTGTCGTCTCTATAAATAAAGCCGCGCGAGCTAAGAAAGACACGAGGAAAACGCGGCATAATACACACGAGCGCGATCGCTGCCCAGCGAGAACGACATTTGTTCGACCGGCAGCGCCGGATCGTATTAATCCGACGGCTAATGAGCAGGGCCCGAAAGCTAAGATGCGCCACTGCCGGCGATATTTAACGCGGCCTCCATCCGCTCCATCATTTTTCGATATCTTTTAAATCGTTACGTTGGATTTTAGAAGACCGAGTAAACCATTCGTATTATTTTGTCGGGAACAATACTTTTTAAAAAATCTAGTTTACTGTAGAAAGTACATCAGGAATGAATTAATCACTGCTAAACTAAATAAATTGGCAAAACTAAATAAATTGTGTTTAAAAGTTGCTCGATGACACTTTACTGTATTTCTAACCAGCCAATTATATTAGCCTAAAATAATCCCTGTTACCTCTCTACTGCCCTAATACTGAAACATTTGAAAAGAAACTGTAGGTAAATACGGTAGTGCTCCTGCACGGAAAGTCAGGTCTGCAACTTACTTGTTTCTGTAATCTAGCTACAAATATTCTCTGAAAACGCAGATGTGACATTAAACTATTATATATATATATATATGTATATATACGACACGTATAAGTTCACTCGTTCTAGTCATTATATTAGCAAAGCATAAAAACGAAAATTATCCAAGTATGTGCATTTGGCCGTTTACACTGGAAAGTTCCGAGCGCCACTAGATTTTCTTCTAACAGAATAGCATAAAAGGGAAAGACAGAATTCGGAAAATGCATTAGAAATTTTGAGCTACGATCCTTATGCAAATGGTTAATGTGTTTAAACGAGTAATTTGAAAAATAATACTGACAAGAAATGCCACTAACTTTATTAAAACCCTTTATCCATTATCTATTTATAAAATTGATTTATTATTTTGTTCATACATGTTTAGAAAAGTATTAGTCTCAATTTCAAATAATTCCTATACCTCTCTGCTACTCTAATACCGAAATGTCATTGGAAAAGAAACTGCCTAGGTGAGTCACGTACTGCTTCTATACAGAAATTCAGGCTTGCCGCTTAGTTGTCCGTGTAATCTAGCTATAGATCTTTGAAAATGCAGAAGTGAAAATTAAACTTATATATATACCTATTACGTTATATTTTAGTCTGTCTTTATTTCAGGAAATCATGAAGACGAGAAATTATTTGAGTTTTCGAAAGTTCGACACTGGAAAATTCACCTTCACACTATATATAGTAAGTGCCCTTTTCTCTATCCCGGAGTCCCCACAGCTTTTCTTCTAACAGAAAAACATAAGAGGGAGAAAGCGAACTCGGAAAATGCTCGAAAAATGGGAAATTTTGACGAACTTGTAGGTATTTTTTTATTTAAGAAATTGTTAGTTATACGCTCAGTTTACCACACGGAGAAAAATTTTCTAGTAAAAATTACAATAGTACATTTTAATTTGATCACAGACTGTAAAAATCCTAAAAA
>JAWWML010000052.1:8789687-8819571 GCA_035047165.1 Ormyrus rosae | reverse complement strand
AGATATACTGGGCCGTGCTAAATTGTGTACAATGTTTACGTGTACGATTCTTATGTGTATCAAACGCACCTTACCTTTAAAACAGCGCTTTATTTATAGTTAATATGTCAATTATTTCTTTAGGTGATAACCTTTATAGCTAACTATTAAGTTATACTTATTAAATTGAGTTGATTAAGGAAAATTGGTACATTATAATCTTGGTAAAAACTTAAGTGTGTTATGAATTAATATCTAATATTATCTACAAGTCTTAAAATGAAAATAATAAAATAAATTTTAAAAACTATTAAAAAAATTATACTAGTTGCTGAATCTTTTATAACTGGATAATATTTCATTTAGATTATTTCATCTTTGAAGAATTTCTCAAATCGGCTGTCAATTTGTTGATCCACTCTAATTAATTATTCTTTTAGAGTTATTGGTAAAATATTACGTATTGAAATACAAAAAAGTTGTATTTAAGCATAAGTATAATTAAAATCTATATTTATAAAAATACGACTTTTTTTTTTATATATTATATGGTAACTAAGGTAATCTAGAAGAATTTTGAGAATAAACAAAGCTCACATATAGTAAACTTTTCACTTTTGAAATTTGGCTTTCCAGAGAACTAGAGTTTCCAGGTTTTAACTAAAATATTTTCATCATACTTTAGAAACATTTATGCTTACAGAAACAGACTTTGATAATTTGCAACTGATAATTAAAAAAAATAATTACTTTTAATCCAGACACTTTTTACTGTAAAAATACTTTATAATGAAAACACATCTAGTCTATTTTATATTGCGCTGGATTGTGAAAATAAATATCAAATTGCAAGAGCTGACATTTTGTACCTAATTAATTAATTTTTTTTTTTACAACTTAGGGGTATTGAATAAATAGTTAATAAGATGTGAATACAAAAATTTAATTACTTTTTACTTGATTATGTAAAAATTACTCTATCAATCTCCAAGTTTAAAAAAACGAATATGCTTTTCATTTTCATCAACTAAAGAAAAACGCAGATAACGTAAAGATTAAAGATAGTATTCCAATTTTTTACAAAAAAAGAAAGTAGTAACTTTTCTATTCTTACTAATTTATTTAAAGCATCTTCTTCATAATTTATCAGGAAAATTCGTCCGATATACTTACTTTTAATAAAAAATCTTTAGCTTTCATTTAAGCCGAGCCAATTAAGATTCTTTTTTTTTATTCGCTGATTTTCACAAGCAATTAAATATTCTTTTGTCAATAATACTTAATATGTCTCCTTTCTCATTTCAAAAATATATAAAAATCGACCTTTTTGCAAAATTTTAATTTTATATTCATGGTAAATTTTGCTTTGGTTTTACCTTTTGAACAAACTGCGATTTTTCGATAATTTTTTCCAATTGATAAGTTTTGATGTCGATTTTCAAGTGAAATTAGTTTTTTTAAATTATTAATTGTAATATACTATTAGTTTTTATTATATAGCAAGTGTTTGAAATGTTCTGGACCCTAAACCTCTTTGAAAAGTAAGGATTTTGGATGAAAATGTCAAATACAAAAATTATTCAGTTTTGTAAGATGAACTTTTTAGTGGACCCTGGTAGAGATGAAAACCATTAAATACCTGTTTCTAAGATATTTTCAAAAATTTGACCTATAAAATAGGTATGTTTACTTCCTAGTTAACTAACTTTGATGTAACGCTTTTTTTATGGTCGGTGGACTTTTAAACTAGTTTGACTAAATTTAAACTTATTTTTCGGTATTTACACGGTTGTTACGATAAGTACTTTTCTTATCTCAGAAATACCCAGAACCTTGCTTGGTATTCTGGTTCTGAGCAAGAGAGATAGAAAAGAGGAAAGAAATTTACGTTTTCTTTACAATTTTATCAAAGCAGTATTATAAATAATGTTTTGTTTATGCTTCTTGTTACTATTTTGGAAAGCTATCTAGAACATTTAAAATCTTTTATACCACTCTAACCTCAAAATCACGACTTTAACATGATTTTTCGGCGCTCGTGGTATAAAATAATGTTCGATACTAATGTTTAAGTTGATTATTTACCTCGTGAGACATTTTTCTCCCGAGCGAAGCGAGTTCCACACCAGTGTCGAAAAGTACTATTGTGTATTGTACTGCATAACTGAGAACGGATTGTAATTTGATTCGAATATTTCTAGGTTGTGTTCAATCTATTGAAATTATCCGAGAATGATCCAAAGAAGCGTAACATCAAAGTTAGTTAACTAGGAATTAAAATTCCTTTTTTATACTTTCCTGGCCATTTTCGATACGTTTTATCTCTAACAGGGGGAATGACCTTAAATTTGACATTCATCTTTATTTTTGAGGTTATTTAAAAGTAAACTTAAGTTTTTCAAATAGGAGCTCCTAATGTTTTACCCCAAACTCTGAAAAAGTTCAGACATGTTGTTATTTTAAAAGAGGATGCCCATTGTCTAATGGCAAACTGCTTCGAGACTATTGAAAAGCTTATATATAGATATATTCTCCATGTTATTTTTGAAAGTTTAAAGCCTTATAATTATTTCTCCCTGCATTTTCCTACATACATTTTTTGCTAAAATTAAAGATCTTTAAGTGTTCTAAATGACAGAAAATGTTTTGTACGTTTCTCAGCGTTGCCGCGGATTTGACAGTGGGAGCATTTTCATATGAGGCGTGGGCATCCTCCTTTAAAGATCTATAAAGATCATTGTTAAGATCTAAATTACAAGCTTTGACATGTGAAGCATAACAAACGAATTACGTATCGGACTTTTAAACTCTGGCTCACCTTTCGCATGTAAAAGTTTGCAGCTTTGATCTTGAAAATGACTTTTATGAGTGATCTTTATCAGTAACATGACAACATGTCTGGACATAAAATTTTTCGTTCTTGTAAAATCCGAGGTCTAAAATAGGGGATTCCCTTTCAAAAACTTAAGTTGACCTTCAAATGAGCTTGAAAATTAAGGTCAATGTCAAATTTAAGATCACCATCAAGTTCATCCTACAAAACTGAACAACCTTATTACGAACTTTCACCCAAAATCCTTATCTTCCAAAATAAAAAGAGCGGAACGTGGCTTAGAACATTTTGAACATTTAGTACGTTAACTTATATAGTAAATCACGTTAGTAGGTAAACTTTTTTAAATTAAATATATTCATTTTAGATTCCTCTAATGCTCCTGGCCCAGAATTTATTTCACCAGTGGAAAACAGAACAGCAGCTGTTGGTCGTGAAGCTAATTTTTCATGTAGTGTTAGCAATATTGGTAAATTTAAGGTACTGAAATTTTCTTCTTGTTTTTACTGATATTAAAACAAATTTTAATAAATATTTTTATTGATTAATTTAATCCTTACTCATATATATAAGTAAAAATCTTTTTATTTATACATTCATTTGTTATTGAAATAATTATTTATAAAAATATCACCACTTTATATTGGGAACAAAGCCGTCAACCACGAATGTATTATAAACAATCATCATTTTAGATCATTATATTTGGAACGTGCCGATTATCAGTTTAATTTGTCGTGTAAAACTTTTCAATACTCCTTCCACCTTCCCTTGTTTGGTATTTAAATTAAGGCTGCAACTACTCTGATAACAATAATAAGCTTGTTTTTAAAATGAGATACACTTGAATAATCAATATTATTTCAATTATTTTATAACTGGTAAAAGATAATAACTTTTACGAACAGAATAAAGTGAAAAATTCTTTCACCTTGGTTACTATAATTCTTTTCTGGTTAATAGCTCTCTCAAGCGTTCATTCTATAATCCTGAGAAAATTGTTCATTAACCATTCACGTACTATCTGGATCAAAACAACATGTTGGATCTGTGTCAAATAAGTTTCCGTAAACACTATTCAACATAAACAGCTATAACTCATTAACCCTTAGAGGGTCAGAAAGCCAGTGTACTGGCCAAAATTTTTACCGATACTTCACAAAGAGTCAATCTATAATATAAGATACCTTTTTTAGACATTCTTTTAGATCGGTTATATACCCCAAAAGACGGTTCTCTAAAGGGTCAAGGCTGTCATTCGCCATGACGAAATTTTGTTTAGTTTAGCAAGGCATTTAATAGACTTCCTCATCCGTTTGTTGACCAGGAATAAGAGTACGGGAGTCTACAAAATCTTACTAAAATGGTTTTTAAGTCGGATCTAAAAGGGAGAAAACAAATAGTATAAAACATCAGATTAAATAGAAGATTTATAGCTCTCCTCAGAAATATCGTCTTCCTGCTCACCAAGGCTCGGTTTTGAGATTTCTGACGTTTTTCTTATATATAAACTATGCTCGTGGTCTGCTGGAAGATGAAATTCAACATATTTTGAATGCAGATGACTTCTAAATTTATCTATACTATAGTCTTTTATTGTTTTTAAGATGAAAACCCCGTCACGATATTTTTTAAAATAAAATTTGAAATTTACATGTGTTATTTAATAACAAAGTCTCCGTGTATAAAAAATTTCCTGACAGATTAACTTTTTGCTTAAACTCTTAAAAGTTATGATTTATTTCTTTTTATCAATAAATCTCATCGAAAGCCATATTGATAATTCTCCGGTCTTCCCTCAAGCTGGTGCCTGCCAATTTCAGCGACTGCTCCTGTGACTTGGGATTATTTGCCGATATAAGAGGCATGCTTGTATAGACTGATCTCGAGCACAGTTCATTGTAGCCTCCATGAAATTCCTTTCAAAAGTATTCACTCAAAGCTTGGCATCATAGCATTCTAAGTGAATAAACATTCCACATCAACGTTATCGGTGTCTACGCTACACTTGTCTCTCATGCATTTAATGGCGGGAAAATCCTAAGTCCAATGATCGGGAAAGCCCTGAGCCCAAGGACCTGGAAAGTGGGGGAATTGCACACACTCACCACTTTAAAATTCGGGTTTTCCCTTAATGGTGAATGTCCATCTGGCTTCAGTCTCTGAGATTGAACAGCGGAATATTGATACCCTCAGTTATTTGAAGTACCGAATTGACTGGAGATTTATACTCCATTTTTGCGGCATTTGAATGATTTAAGACTAACGACATTAATAACATCCTCTTTGTTCTTTTTTGGCATCAAAACGGCACACTCGCACAGCTAGACCGTAGATTTTTCATAGATATTCGAAGATTAGGAAGTTCTTACTGCAGAATTTGCGAATGTTATCACAAGAAATTGTAAGCTTTTTCAAGAACTTGGTGTACATATCTGGAGTCTTCGTTACATATTTGGAGAAGAAGTTGGGAGAATTGTCAAGCAGACCCAACTTACCCTGATATTCTTTCTGAATGAAAGTTTGACATTGTGATGCGTTCAGTGAAACGAACGAGATACTGCTTTGAATGATGGAGTCCTTAGCTGGTACCACTGCTAGGTGGGACAAATCTATCACTATCTTTAAATTACTTTTCAACCTCATTCGTGTAAATATAATGCTATGTAACAGCTCAAAACAAAGTGATATGAATAAAGTGTTACGAAACTGTAAGTTTATTATTCATGATGACAGCACCATGAGACACATAGGAGGGTTTGGGCACTAAAAGCGCACATCTGAACCTCATCAGCTTGAGTTTCTTTAGCACTACTAGATAATACTTGTCGAAAGTTATCAACCTGCGATGCAGTAATTCCTTCCATCACTCGATTGTTGCTTCTAATGTCTATTTAGGGCTTCAAAACCCTCCATGTATTTGATGGCATTTTTATCTCAGATAAAGAGCTTTATAGTTTTGTAATATTTCAATCATTTAACTTTGTTTTGAGACGGTAAATAGGATTCTACGTGGATGAAGTTAGGAGATAATTTAAAGGCAGTGTAGGTTATTCTATTCTCTCTAAAAATGTAGCAGCGACACCAGTGGATACCACAGCCTAAGGGATGGGGGGGGGGAGTATGGTATTACGTTCGTTTATTTACTTTCGCAATCAGGAAATTTTTCGTGATTGTCGCGAAGAGTAAAAAGATTTACTCAGCATCTGATTCAATACTGTTAAGAATCTACTGGTAGATGGCGAGCTACTCTTCCATTAGTGAATCTTTATTATTTGACATTACTTACGCCGAGCGTTGATGTAGTTTATCTCCCTCATATAGTTCTGATGTTACAATTACAAGTTCCTTTACATCTTATTGGCTGAGGTAAATTCTGTGGTAAATTCTTTCATATAAATTTGATCACTGCATTCTCAATTAGCATTAAACATCTGTTACAAAACTTGTCAATAAATTGTCATGTTCCTTATGGAATGTCTTTCGAGATGATGTTTTGATGCTTTTTCCAAAGGCTCAAAGAATCGGAGAGTTACAAAATGTTGACATTACTGTGAGGAGCATTTTTAAGAGAGGATAGCGCAAACCAGGTTCCTATGAAGTACTGTGTCAGATATTATCAACTTCAATAAAAGTAAATCCTTATACACATACTGAAATGTAGGATAAAAAATATGAATGAATGATGTTAGACCAGAATGTTAGACCTCAAATTTCATATAACAGCAAGTGTAGATGATAACATTCAGTGTTCTTCATTGTACCGTGAAGTAGAAAATGCAATACCGTTTCTTAATAAAATTCAATCTTTTCTAATAAAATTCAATCTTTCGGTCTTTACTGTATTGTATATATCAATCAAAAATGGACTGAATAGGGAGCGAATGTTCACTATATCATTGATCTCCTCTTGTCCGACCACGATGCCAAGACAATCTTCGAACGTAAATTTAATTTTTCAATCGCGCCTCGAGGCACATAAATCAAGTATTCATCTTCGCCACTATAGTTCTAAGTCATAGCTCTGTAGTATAATGTCATGCTGCTTAAATTGATGACCAAAAATAACCAGAACTACCTTATTTGCTTTTACAACATTAAAATGATCTTCATGCTTATCAGCAAGCTTTCTATCTGGATGGATGACTTCAATTATAAAATAAATCTACATAAATTTTGCTTCTTGTTGACATGCTGGTAACAAACTTCTTTCCAAGTGAACCATTGAACCTCAAAGGTCAGCGTGAAGCCATCTCCCACTTAGTCCCGAAATAAATCATTTAGAAGCACCCATTGTTTTTTCGAACTCGGTCTATAAAGTGAACATTCTTGAAGTGTTGATCAATTAGCAGGCTGTAGAGAGAATCAGACAGAAACTCAAAGGGTGGAAACTTTACTTTGACAGCGTTGCAGCACATACCAGAGATCTCTTCTTTTTATCTAAGGGCATTACAATCGTGACACTTGTGATTAAGAAAACACAGAACTGTCTTCCCTAAAACGTAGTCTCATCAAGTGATAATCTTAAATTCTGAAACACTCACAAAACTTATCGTTGGGGTAAATTTCAAATACATACTTACGATACCATATATTTACGCTTCTTAACGGTATATTTACCTTAATCAACCAGTTAGAGGATAAAAATAAGTAAAATGTAGTTCCATGAATTCTTATCTTAATCTTTAAACTGCCAAAAAATCTAAAATAAATGCTCAACGTCCAGAGATTAACATTTTTTAATTTTTTTGCTTTTTAAAAGACATTTGAAAGTGTTTTAATTTGACGTTTTTTTTTTAATTTGATCCTTAAATATGTAAAAGAAAGTTAAAATTACTAATATTTTTCGAATGCAAATAAAACTATAAATCTCAAATTCCAAGAAAGATACGACACAAACGGATACATTTTTTTGAGCCTGCTAATTTGGAATTTATAAAATGTGTTTTTTAAATTAGCCTAAATATTTTAACATTTCATTCGCTTAGAAGCTGATGATAAAAAATTCATGAAATTTATATTTTCTCCGACTTTAAGGGGACGTCGGAGCACTTCGTTCGCTGACGCTGTGACCGTCAGTGACGCTCATGCAAGCCCATGCATTCGAGCGTATTCTGACGCGTTCAATGACGTCAGCTCAGTCGGTATCCGACCTCACCTTAACCGCTTAGGGGTTTACTGTAGTAAAATTCTAAAATTTCCTTTTGTAAGCAGAAATGAAATCAGTACCTCACCGGGCTCTAAAGATGTTGAGAAATTCTCATAAAAACATTTTTCCCCTTTTGAGCCCCTAAAGTGAATTTCGAAAAATTTCTGTTTAATGTTCCTCTACATAATGAACAGTAAATACCTCTTAAATTGCAAGTTATTAGGTGCTGGAATTTAAGCTGGGGGTTAATGAGTCAATGAATTAGACATATCTTTTTTTATATACAGAACAAATTCTAATTAAATTAAAATATTTATGCCTTAGGTTGGATGGTTGAGGGCTTCCGATAAAATGATCATCTCACTCCACACAAGGACAGTTATTCAAAATGAACGAATCTCTGTAAAGTACGAATCAATGAATGTTTCAAATAATGCTGATCATCCAGTGAATGGAACCTGGCAACTTATAATACGCCACCTTAAAGAAAGTGATAGAGGATGCTATATGTGTCAAATTAATACAAGTCCTATGATATCACAAATCGGATGTTTGGAAGTACAAGGTAATATTTTTATATATCAATAATCATTAGTATTAAATTATTACGTCTTTTACATCCTAGTACTTAACATTTTGTTATGCTTTCCATTTATTTATTTAATTGTTTCATAAAAATCTAATCATTTAAAGTTATTGGAAAGATTTACGTATTTTTAAAACACCTTGAAAGCATCAGAAAACAATGTTAGTTAAGATTTCAAGATGTTTAGCGTTTCAAAATATCTATTGAAATATTTTTTTTTTAGTTTCACCTGATATACTGAACGAGCAAACAAGTACAGATATATCAGTTGCAGAAGGAGAAAATGCGACTTTATTATGTAATGCAACAGGAAGACCACCACCTAGAATTTTTTGGAAACGGGAAGATGGGAAACCAATTTCTTTAAGAAGTTTGCAAAGTAAGTACAATAAATGTTTGTAAAAGTATTCATTCAAAAATCATCAATGTTTTGTTACTAGAACGAAATAAATAGTATAATTCCAAACATAAATATTTAAAATTGTTCAAAACATAAATATTAATTTTTTTTTAATCATTTGAAAATTTATTAATTATTTACGGTCAATCAAAAAGTTTGGCAGCAAAGAATCTTTGATTCTAAATGATAATATCCCTTTCTCAATTTTAATTTCATTTTTCAATTTTTATTTATAGCTGTATTGTTTGTTATCTGAATTTCTTACTTTTAATAAAAAATATTTTTATCATATATAACGTTACAAATTAACTACGAAACACAGACTTGGGAAACAGTTTCGATTGGCAAATTGCACGTTTAAACTCGTAGATTATGTTATTAATGAAAATTAAATAAAATAATTTATAAAGTCTGCTTCTGATGGTCTAATCTAGCCTTACTTCATACTTTATTCAATCACGTAAGTCTTTAATGTAACATTAACGTTAAATTTGAGCCTATCTACTCTTATTTTCCACGAGAATCAGTCAATCATAATCGTTTTATTCATGCTTCAACTTTTCGTTATCACGAGAGAGAGAATTTAATGTTATGTCCTTTTTAGATGGAATTTCGTTTTACCATGTAAATGTCTTTAACGGGTCAAAATTAGATCTTTATCGTATTGACAGAAAACAAATGGGAGTATATTTGTGTATTGCTAGTAATGGTGTGCATCCAGCAGAAAGCAAACGAGTGACTTTATCAGTGAACTGTAAGTTAACATATTTCAATTTAAAGATTTTTTTAAGTAAATAAGTTATTTATTATTCTAATATTTCATTAACTTTTATTAGTTTCACCGAACGTGTTAGTAATAAATCAATTAGTAGGTGCACCACTTGGAACTGATATTATTCTTAAATGTTATGTAGAAGCTCATCCAAATACGGTTAATTATTGGTACAGAAATCGTGATCACATGCTGCTTAATGGGTACGTGAAAAGTATCAATCCTAGTATTCTTTTATTTTAGTACTTTCTATTAAAATGGTTGTTCATCTTAGAGTTTATCTCTTGAAATGACCTGAAAAACTCAAAATTATATTATATTACATCCGCTTTTAAATGTTTTAATATTTATAGTTCAACTTTATCTCATTCGATACCAAGATATTGAATTTTTAATATTTTTTAACACTCATGGCGTAAAATTCAAATTTTACTAACTATTATAAGAGAGAAAAAAGCCTCTTGTTCTCCCTCCTAATAGCCGGTAAAAATTTAATTTAACACCCTTCGTGTTAAAAAGTATTATATGCAACGCGGAAGTAAAGGTGTTTTTGTCCGAGTCGGGTTTGACGCCCGAGCGAAGCGAGAGCAGTAATAAAGACGAGGTCAAAAAACACCTATTTTACTCTCTTATTGCATAACATACTATTTCCGCCTACCCCGGTCGAAAGTTCGCCAAAAAGTCACCGATACTGGGGCCGAAAATGACTCATATCCTACTCGGTAAGATGCGCAGTAGCCTATGACGCATGCGCACTAATCTACGGCGCATACTAACACATGTGTAGCTACGTAATACGTAGGCACAAATACATAGAACAACACTCGCTATCTCACTCATTCGTAGTTCGTAAGCACAAAATATAGAGCGACACTCGCTGTCTCACTCGCACGTCCGAACGCACCATAATCAAGATAACTTCTTATTTCATGTATTTAACTACTCCACCACTTCATGTTTTTATTATCAATAAATGATTTTTAAATATTGTCTTTTGCATAAAAAAATTTTTATACAAATCTTGGTTTGTAATAAATAAATAAACTCGACCTCCTATAAGAACATGCGTTAAAAATATAATGATACTAATATATTCATGCTTATTAGATACCCCTAGCTTTTAAAAAAATTTTTTAAAAATTTATCCACATAAAGAAACTTGCATTACAGTTAATCACTGAGTTCGATTTTTTCTTCTTCAAAGAAATATCAACTTTAAACTACATCCTCGACTTACAATACTGAGATCAATTTTTCTTTTATCAGATTTCGATTCAGTCTGCCATCTTCTGTCTGTCGCCTTATAGTAATATACAATACTTCTTAGCAAACTATACCTTTCACCAACTTTCATCGACTGCATCCATCCAGACATTCTATGAGATCTATACCTATTTTGGCGAGGTGGCGCGCGGACCCAAAGAAAGAAGCAGTAGCGTCTAACTATTGCTAACGCCATATGACGATTGATTTAAGCGCGATTTAAATTAATCAATATTTAATTTTTAACTATTTTATATTAATTATACTAAAACGTTGTACGAACTTTCAGCCCGGTAAGAGGAAAAATAGTATACGCTACTCGGGCCGAAAGTATAGTATTACTGGGCGTGCGTAATACTATAAAAATCAAACATACATGGTGTTCAAAAAGTTTTGAAACGATTGAATAATTTGCAAAGTAGGTATCGCACAGAAAAATCACCAAGACAGAAGTTGTAGAAAATGTTCCTAGCTATGAGATGTTGACGTTCGATTCGACCTTTAACTTCATTTTCTAGGTTATTTGAAAGTCAAATTACGTTTTCTAAATAGGAACCTCTATTTTTTACTTCAGATTCTGAAAAAGCGACAAATTTAACATTCAGATACTTATCCATGTTAGGGGGTAGAGTGACCTAAGTTGGTCAGAATCTCTACTACAAATATCAAAATTAACTTGGGAGGCCCTAATCTAAGGTCATTTTAATCGATTAGCGCAAAGGACTATTATGTTAATTTTGATATTATTAACATCAGAGATTCTGACCCACGTGGGTCACTTTGACCTCTAACATAGATTCATACCTCATTGTAAGATTTTCCACTTTTTCAGAATCTGAATTGATTCATCTACACAGGATATTCCGAAGGTCTTTGTCAGAATGGAAGCGGGAAGTAGATGAGCAAATTTTAAACAAAAAATCCCACTTTTTTGACACCGTCATTCGATAGGGAACTAAATTCTACTGCCAGATAGGTATTTACATCTTTCGTAAAAATCATTAACGTAAAAATTACCCAAAGTCGATTTAATTCAGTTTTCATGCAAATAGTACTTTTTGATACGCCGTGTGCAAAGTTGGATTACGCGAACGTTTGAATAAAAATAAAATTTGAATAGAAACCAAACTTTGTACATGTATCAAAAAATACTGTTCGATGCACTCCTGTGGGATCACTGCGCACGAGTGCGAAAATCGTCACGTATATGTTACGTACAATAATTTTTTTAACGGAATGCGCGAAACGCCTTCCAGTGCTTGTTTTGCGTGCGCGAAATAAGCGCATGCACATATCAATTTACTTCGCGCACGTTGTGCGAGAAACAAACACGCTCTCCCTTGTTTTTACCACTTTTCACCCCTTGTCTTGTCGTCCTCGACTCGTGTGATTGTCACCCTCGCTCCGCTCGGGCGACAAACTTCACGTTCGTCGAGGACGTAGTTACAGTAATTATTTCAGCTCGTTTCGCGCACTCTGAAAAAAAAAATAGAGTTTGATACATGTGAGTGAAGCGGGTGATTCTCGCACGGGTGTTTGTCACCCTCGCTTCGTGCGGGAATCACCCGCTTCGCGCACTTGTATCGAAATATACTATTTTAATTTCGCGCGCGTGAAATTCTAGTTTACGAAATGTTTTCATTTTACGTACTATTTTTTATTTTACAAGTACCGTATCGAAATCGTACATTGTGCAGCTAGAAAATGCAAATAGTAAAAGCAACGTGTTGCACTTACTATTTTTTATAACTATATATTTTACTTTACGCACTAAATATACTTTTCTACCCTCCAGCCGGAAAGCGGCAACTTTCTGGCCGCTGCGCGAAACGAAGTTACCGCTTTCCGGTCACGTCGAGCAGAAAAATAGTATACACACCTTGGCTGGTAAAAAAGAAAGCCTCAGAACACACGTTTGTCAACCTCGGCTTTGCCTAGGCCGACAATTACGTGTGATCTGAGACATTTCTTATTTTGCTGGCCTAGTTATGTAATATATTGTTACGCACGCGTGAAAAAAGGGGTACATTACACACTAAAAAAAGGGCGTAAAATCGAATTTTACACACTGGTATAAAAAGGACAGTTTTGGACACGCCGTGCGCAAAACTTGATTTCGGTTTGTATACGTCGTATCAAAAAATATTGTTCGATATATGAGCGAGAATAGTACTTTTCTCAACTCAAGCATGAAATACACTGAGAGAAGAAGTATAGTAAAAATTACAAATAATCTTGTAAAAATTACCATACTGTCTAGTAAAGCCGCCACAGGCTGCTAAAACCCAAAAAATTACTATACTTTATAAGAAATTTTATTGTACTGTTTGGTAAATTTTCCTATGTATGTAAGAAATTTTACTATACTGTTTGGTAAATTTTCCTATAAGGTATGGTAATTTTTTGGGTTTTGACAGTCTGTGGCGGCTTTACTAGGCAGTATTGTAATTTTTACTAAACTTTTCTCTCAGTGTAGTATCTTTAGATTTTTAAAGCCCGTGATTAAATAACTGTACAATTTTTCTCAGTGTACACGTAAATTTTACAGACTGGAATGAATTCACAATTTTCTACCGGCAGGGCCCTTAAAATACTATTGTTTCATATTTGAAAGAATAATTGTTAAAATTAGAAACTAAAATACTTTAATTATCTGGATGCAATAAGATTCACTCACTTACGCGTCGTCATCTACGCGGGTCTTGAATATGCAAATGAAATTTCACGAACTACAAGCTAATCACAAGGAGGCTCTCTTACAACCTCATTAAACACCCACGTGGAGGCGAATGAAATGAGCGGCCAGGCGCTCTCTAATTACCCTAATGAACTGTCAGTCGACTAATTGATAAAAAGACGAAGCAGCGACTGTCCACGCAGGATTGAGTTTGTCTTGCTCGGTTTGACAGAGGGCATTTTTGTCCTCGAGACAGAGGAGACGCAGAAGAAGACGAAAGTGCGCGTGTGTGGGTCCGCGCGTAATTAATGGCCAGTTTGGCGGTCGGCCGGACAGCTGTCCCCTTTTTTTCGGGGCGCCGCGACGAATGGAATCGCGGAGGCATCGCACGCTCGCGCGGAAATCGCTAGGAGCAGGCCCGGAAGGACCAAGATGAATGGCTCCGCGCAAACTGGACAAGATCAATTGAATTTCTATTTGGGCGCCGACTCCCTCTCTTTTAGGGGCTCCGAGTTTTTCTGCAGAGAGAGGAGCTAATCGCATAAAGAATGCCCCCGGCTTTTTATCGCTCAATTTGTAATCCTCGAGGAAAGTCAACGCGTTGTTTGAGAATCGGCAACTTTTATGGAGATGATTTTGAAAAATTAGCCCCTAAATTAGGCTAATCGCAGGACAATGCGACGTTTTGGATAATATTTAGCCTCTTTTAGAATAATATTTACTCTAATTTCGAGTAAATTTTATCTTGTGCAATATTTATACATATTTCTGTATAAATTGATTGATAAGTGATATCATTATATTGTACTCTTCGTATGATTAAAATTCACTCGAAAACTGTGTAAATAGTTTTACTCGAAAATAGTCTAAATCTCACCCTGTCGGTAACATTGTCACAACAAAACAGATGAATATAATTATTTAATTTTAATTTATCCAATAATAATAATACATAATCTTTCAATTTTAATACTAAAATATTATTGTAGATACGCATCCAAGTATTGAATTTTTCTTTGAAGATACTTTTTCCTCAGTTTTCGAGTAAAAATTCGTCTGTTCATGATTAATATAACACCAGATGGAATTGCGTTCCCCGGTTACTCGATTTTTAGCTAAATTTTAATGTGAATTTCGATAAATTTTTACGCAAAAATTTAATCTGTTTGTTTTGAGGTGGCATTTCGCGGCCGTGTCCGAGTTCAAATGTAAACCTGCTCTTGATTTGGATAATTTTGTAATTTAATCGCGTTTGCAGCACACTTATCTGAAAACTCTATTTCTAATAAACTACTTGTTTTAAAACTACAGTAAAATACTTGTTTTTAAACCTGCTGATAAAAATAAGAAATACAAATAAGGCAATGCAAAATGTCAATGCTTGGATTTTTTAAGCTATTAATTTAATATCAATAGTGACGTTAAAACACATATCTTAAAAATGAGAAAAAAGTATCCTTTTGTTCACAGTCAATAACCGATTGCTACTATCACTATAGCTTCCGCTTGTAGTTAAACAATGGATATGATGACCGACGTCATCCGTCTCTCCAAGATTATATATTTATTTAGTTTATTAAAGGAATCGTTCGATGCAATTATCACGCAGCTGCATTATCGAGAAAAAATTACAAGCTTATACTAATGAAGCAAACAATGTTCGTTGATTGCTGCTCGCTTCTTCCCTCATTTCACAAAAGAACCGTTTCTTATATTTGTTTGTGAATCGCTGTTACGATTTCTGCACATCAATGAAGACGTTCAATGGATTATTTCAAGTGTCAATTTAATATTTTATTAACACAAATATTTTACATATCCAAATCTCATTCGTTCGGCTGGCATAACAGCTTGCTTAGGCCGCAACCTGCAATAAATACCAATCGTAATTAATGATTCTCGCAATCGGGGGGCCCCGAATGCAAAATCGAACGTTTGTCTTAAAGCGCAAGGAACGGAGTCTCTTGCAGCGGCGGGCTCTCCTCGGTGTCTCGATGAGAAATCTTCGGAATCGTCGATCCAGTCAGGCTTTATTAATCGATTGACATGCTCCGTACAGTTTAGGGGCTGCCCTCAATGTATCATTAGGCGCAGTTATTGCGACGTTTGCGGGCGTTCGCCGCTGTGTTGCCCTGTTTGGCCCTCTCGGGTTTCGCGCGCGCAGGTATAGGTGAGCGCGTCGGTGAGCGATCCCAACTTCATTCACGTCAGATGTGAGGCGACCGCGTCATTTATCTGCCCGCGCGCGCGAGAGAGCATTCCGGCTAACGATGCATTGCCGTCGCTGTTACCGCTGTCTGCCCCTTCTTCTGCGCCTGAGCTTGCACTCTCGCTATCGTACGGTTCAACGGCGACGCCGGCCGCGCGCTCATCTGCGTATGCGCGAGAGCCGATTTTCGTTCGAAGACTGTGAGGAGCTTGCGATGTAGTTGGCAAATTATTCAAATGACAAAGCCAGGCGTGATTGGTATTTTATACGGCGGAGGAACGTGAAACGTATAATTTTTGTTATTAGTTACAGCTTATTTATGTAAATTTTTTATTAAAAAACTGCCTAATTTAAGAGCGATAGGAAATAAAAATATAAAACTACAAGTTTAGTTTGTAAAACTGCAGTATTTAGAGTTACGTAGTACAATGGATAACATCAAATGCTTTAAGGCGACAATCAGTGAAGCTTCATGTTTTTCCTTGTATTAGTCTATTTTTATTAAATTGCAATTGTTATTTCCGCTACTAGATATCTACAATATATGTAAAAAAATTCTAAAAGCAATAAAAATTACCCGAGAACAAGCACGCGCTTAATTGGCAAATTCAGAGCGTAAAATGCTCACTATAAAAAATGGTGCGTGCGAAAGTAGGGAGTGGCCCGGGATCTTCGTACTTTTGACGTCGCAGGAAGGGTGGCGTCTTCCCTTCCGCGTCGAGAGAGCTCACCGGTTCCCGATACACGCGAAATTCTCATTAACTTGCCTCCGCGAAACGCGCGGCATTTCGCTTTGAGCAGCTCAGGCATTTTGGGGCCGTTGCCCATACCGACGTACAGTTCGAGCCATCGCTTCTGCATTGTTAAAAGGGTGCCCATGTACACCTTGAGCCCTAAAAATTCGACGCTCTCTATTTCGTTTTGTTTGCCCAAAGGGAGATACGCTTAATGTGATGCAACGTGCGGTTTTGGGGGCCGTTTTGCGAACGCACAATAAAAGATAAATTGAGCCTGATGTATAATTGTGCGAGAAAAATGGGAATACGATGAACGCTTTCGTCGTGCGCCAGTTGAAAATATCAATTTTATTCAAAGTCTATTTTAATTTAAAAGTTTAATAATTGAATAAAATCATGATAATTAATCTTTTTAGAATGACATCGCGTTTTAGTCACATTAAGTATAATACTCTAGCTTCTTGTACAAATATAAATACATTTCATATTCATTAAAAATAGTAATAAATTATAAAAAAATTAATTCTTGACAAATCGTGTATGAAATAAAAGATTTTTTTTTAAGACAATGTAGTATTATAGCAATATTGCTATGATACTACATTGATAGGAAACAGTAGAAAAAAAGGAAGGATCTTAGGAAAATTCCGATTTGAACTGACCTGGTCTCAAAACCCCGGACACTGGGAACGCATATAGTATAAAAATAAAATAAAAGGTTTTCTTTTTATTTACTAATCATAGGGGAAACCGGGGCTAATAGTATTAACATTTTATGTATGTTATTTCCTTGTCCTGGTATTCCCTAATATTTGTAAATTGAAAACTAAAGCAAAATATTTATGCTTTCAAAAATTCTTTAAAAATTAGTGTTTTGAAAAAATCTACCTGCAAAGTGAACTCTAAGTACCATAAAATTTATTTTGTTTTACGCAGCTTTCGTCATCTTTTTTCGAGAAAAGTCTCTCTAGTGAACTTATCTGTAATAATGCACATCCCCTGTAGAGCCTTTCTCTCAGCAGGGGCAAATTCGACGGAGGAACGCGTGAAAGAAAGAAACGAATACAGGAGGGGTACTGGCGCCAGTGCCATTTATCATAATAGCTTGCACTGTCAATCTTTTCTCCTCTCGAATGCATTGATACGGCGACTGTGGTTCGCCAAAGTCGAGAAGAGCGTTGCTTTGTGTTAACGCTCGAAGCTGGGTTAAATTTTTCACGAAATGAAACGTTAAAAAAGAAATGGGTAAATTATATCGATCCATGATTTTGTTCCGTAAAATTGTTTGTCAGTTTTTGTATAAAGTTGTTATTTTTTATTTTCCAATTTTTAAAAATTTTCTTTATAATTCGCTAAACAAATACGTATTTCTCCGGCTTTATTATTAGTCTTTTATAATTACTTTTATGTGAGAGTCAAATTTTAATACCGGATAAACATTGACTCTACGAAACTAATCCTCAACTAAACCCAGTAATCTGCCTGAAGAAATTAAGTACCTGTAAATGAAGGTACAATCCTCTATTTGGCAAGTGTTTTCGAACAAAATAGAATCCATACAAAGCAAACGTCGTCGGCACTTCATCAAATCTGTTGTTTTAAAGATTTCAGAAGCACTGAAGCTTCCGAGTCACTTTAAGACAGTGCAATTAAATCCAGAATTTTTATAAAAACTTTTTCATATTTTTAAAAGTGATATAAATGTTTAGCTTCTACAAGCTTTAAAAATTTAATTTAAAATAAATCGTTGTACTTATAATTTATCACGAAATCCTTTCCCTGTTATACTCGAAAAACGCTAAACATAAATTTGCATGCAAAATTTTTCAAGAATTGCGAATTCAAATTTTTTTATACTTGCTAAGGACATTCAACTTATGCTCAAGCGGAACAATAAATCGTATCCGTCCGATTTCCATAAATGCAAACGCCTTAATTACCAACGCAAAAATTAGACATTCATCGGCCGTCAAGTTTTTCCCTAACATAAAACTCGCTAATTGCTATTGTGACAATTAATAAATCGATCACAGTCCGGCGTTGTCGAAAAAATTGCTCCAGACCGAAGTGACACCATAACTTTCGGAGCACTTAAACGCCAGTCCGCCCCTGCGGGGAGTCTCCTCGGGCACGCGTTCGGGCAAGAAATCGAATTGACACATACACTACAAAGCGAGGCTTGGTGTTGGTGTTGGTCTTGTTTCGTCGGGCCTCGCCGAGGCACGCTTCTATTTTAAGGACGCACGAAAAGAGCGTGCCTGCGAGCCGAAGGGAGAGCGTTTCAGGTAGCGCAGATATGTCCACAACTGCAGGCATAGCTTCCTAAAGATTGCTCAGCAGTTTTTGCGCTCCGCCCCGGAACGCCCGCCTGACCTTGCATTAATCTTGTGACTCTGCCAGAGCGAGGAGACACAAGTGTAAAGTCTCCGAGATCCAATTAGAGTTTACATAAGGTTTCAACAAGGTGCGATATCGTTTGGCTTTTTCAAATCTTGAAGACTTGGACCTTCAAAAAAATGTAGAAATCTAGAAGTCAGATAATAGTTCTGAACTGATAGCTGGCAAGCTTTCTGGGTATAGCGTATTATTCGCTCTGAGTATAGTTTTTATTTTCTTTTACTTGTCAAAATTTTAAAGATTACGTGATAGATAAGCATTTTTCATTAAATATTACTTTGTGCACCGAAAAAGAAAAATAATTTTAAAGAGGCTTTGAACGGGTAAAAAATTTAGGTGGCTTTGTTAAGTTTTAAAAAGTAAATTTCTAATGGTTAGTTGTAAATTTCGTATATTTCAAGTAACTACATCATCAAAAAATAAAAATTATAAGATTACAATTATCATTCTAATGCGCCAATACAAATACTCTGAAAGCGAAATTTTCGAGTCCTAAATTTCTCTATCCCCGTTCAATCGCTAACTATAAAGTCCGATTGCCCGAACAATGGCTAGAGTCAAACTCCTGGTGACATACTGGCCCGCGCGGGCACTAATAGATCGGCGAACCCCGTATTCGGGGCGCAGCGCGAGCTACGCATAGGTGTACGCGTATAACGTGCGCGCATTGCAAACAAAATATAAATCAATCGAGGAATAATGGTTGCTCGACTGCAGAAATAGAGACCGTCTGGCTAACGCCGCGCTATTTCCAATTTTCTCGAATGGCTGAAAACGCCGCCTCCCTTTGTCGCCCCACGGCGAGTGCCCCGTTCACTTTGTACCTATCCCTTACATGTGCCGTCCCAGTACACATGCGTATGTCGCTCGGAGCCCCGCGAGTAACTGCTCTCTTTCTCCCTTCTTTTTTTTTTTTGTATAATCGATTTTACGAGGTATTTTTAAAATCACACTAAGGCAATAAGAATCTACCGTCCTCTAAGAACATATAATCACTCACTTAACTTTGATTGTTTGAAACATTCAATGTGAAAAATGCCACTTGACATTTTAATAGAATTACCTTAAAAGTCTTTAAGTTATCAGACCCATGTGCAGGTACAATCCATATCTCTATATAGGACAGCAGGTATATTGGATATATTCTTATATCCTGATATTATTTGCATTATGTACTCTGTTTACGTAATCTGATTTAGATAATAAATACATTAATAAATTAATTAATTAATTTATTTATTAACTGAACTAGAGAAAAGTTAAAGAAAATTGAGCATCTGCTTCTTAAAAGTTATAAGAACACTTGAAAATTCTTCGCCTAACTGAAAAACCTGTTTGGATCTTACAACCCTCAGAGAGAAAGTTTTACGACTCATTGTAGCAGTTGTCATTGTTGTCGAATTAGAAACAGACTTGCAGACACCTCCCGCAGGTATACATCATAGGATACTCGGCATGTGTTCTTCGGAAGGAAGTCTGTTTTGAAAACAGAGTCGTAAATAGCGGAACTTTTACTTAAGCCTACCCCAAAAAAGAAAAAATACGGCAAGTTAGCGAGATAATCCGATTGAGATAAGCCGATTTTTAAGCTGTCCGAGGGCGGTATTATTTAATGCCTTAAGACACTATAAATGTAAAAGATAGATCGAAAGGCAAGACTAGATTTTAGATTTGTGCAAAATACTTAAAATCCAATTATCCGCGCACGAAATATCGCGAAGGCGCCTAAAAATTTTTACGTACAGCGAAAGTTTACTCAAACTTTCATAAAAGAAAACTGATATGATCTACAGATTTGCATTGAACTACTAAACACCTTTTGAGGTTGCTGAGCCTTTGGGATTTGATTCGATGCGAGCAGCGAGCGAGCTTGAGATGATTATTGCCTGAATGGAGCGCAGCAAAGTTGGAAAGAATTTATTTGTATGTAAGCTTGATAAGACTTAAATAACAATTTTGTTTATTAATTTAAATTAATTATTTTATATTTATTATATGCTACAGAGCGTTTTAGTTGATATAAATTATTAATTAACAGATGTTATATAGCTAGCAGTCATTAAATAGAAGGTGTTAAATGAACTCATTGTCGTAAAAATTGGTAGGAATCATTCTTAAACTATTTCCTTAACAAAAGGAACAAAATACCAGTCGATAAAGAATACTCGCGGACATCCGTTCAAAATAATTATCCATAAAGAAACGATCATCAACTACGTCGCGGACATCATGTAAATAGCAAAGCGGTCTTCGAGCGACGCGTTCGGTAAAAAAAACGTGATTGATGGTCCTTCGCCGATGTCCGAGGTCCAGACACGCGCATGCATTTATGTTCGCGAGGAGAGAGAGAGAGAGAAAAAAAAGGGCAGTCGGCTCGCAGCTACTCGCCGATATAATTAATAATAATCGCACGCTCGTTTTCTCTCGGGGATCGCAAGGGAGAGAAGGAAATTTCGAGGGGTGCTGCGTTTATGGGATTCAATGGGCGGTGCGCATGTATGGTATCGTTCTCGCTTGCTGACTTTATTTCCGAGGTTACATAATTATTGGCCTAGGCGCATTTAGCGGATAAGCGCTTTCGCCGGTGACGCGGCGTGTGCGCCTTAAAAAATATTTCTAATTCGGCGATTGATTTGAAGCTGTAAGATGGGATATTGTTTTGGGAAGCGCTTACAGATTTGTTGACGTTGTTAAATTTTGTTTAGCTGATAGCAAAGATCAAAATGTATGTTCATTATTTTTCTTGTTTTAATTTGAAAATACTTTCAATAATCAAAACATTTTATTAAATTGAATGCACTTTCATAAAAGTATAAAGCCTTAAATTAATATTTTAAATTCCAGACCAAAAACGACTCCGCAATTACAATTTGAATTAAATGAACATCTAATTAGAATGACTTCATCGTCAACTGCTAGAATACTTTCGGCCAATTCGAGGCTCCTCGGCATCAGAAGAGAGACCAAAAAAAAAAGGACGCTCAGCCGAGCAAAAAAGCGCAAAACCGAGCTCTTTCCCTCTCTAGCCACCTCGGAAGTCCGCCCCATTCAGTATCACACGTGAAAATCTGGCCGGCAGCGTCTGTATCGTGAACACATGGTCTTACCCCCCGCTTACTCTCCCCTGCAGCAGTAGCGGCAGCGGCAGCAGCAGCAGCAGCCGAAACTCTATTGTCGCGATCCGCGCGTAAATTCAATATGGGCTCAATGTGTCAATGGCTTTAATAGTGGGAGGGGTATGTGTCTTTCACGTTCACGGGGGTGGCAATCGCGGCAGCTGATACAGAAGGGAGTTTTCATCCCCCCTCCCCCTCCCCTCCCCCTCTCCGGGGCAAAGGTAGCGTGTGCCCCGCACGCGTCCATAGTGGGAAATTCCGTGTTCCAGGCAGAGGCTGTAAAAGGCAGAAGGAGGGACAAAAAGAGGCCCGACGGGGTAGCTTGCCTGTTGGCAGAACACCCCCCACTAACTGAAAGTTGGCTTATTATGGGGACTCACTTTCACGTGGCGACACTCCAAGCCCCGCTGCTGGGGGTACAGTAGTTCGGCTAGCGTCTGTCTAGGTGGAGCCCACCTAGGAACGTCTCTTAATTAAGATTTCAGTTTCCCTAAACTTTGTCCAGGTAGAGGACGCATTTAGCCAAGCCGACCGGCAAAGAATTTGCTTCAGTGTAAGGAATAAAGTGGTGGAGCTAGCACGCGCCTAGAGAAAGTGTAGTTATTTATAGAGAAAAACGTCTCTTATTAACAAATTAAGTCTTAACAAATACGTCTATTAACAAATTAAGTCCTCGGGCTTCTTAAATCGAGACTGGACGTACTTAGTGAAGCCTACCGGCAAAGAAATTGTTTAAGTGTAAGAAAAAACTCGTCTGTTTATGTGTGCAAGTGATTAGTGCGTGATTAGAAATGGCTAATTACGGATACTACCCATATCACCAAATGGATCCAAGAGTGTTTCCTCAGCAAACGGAATCGATGTTTCCGAATCCCGGATTTTATCAAACTCCGCCCGTAAATAATTCTTATAACACGTGCAATCAACCAAGTATAAATCAGATTACTCATAGCGTGCCAAAGCAAACTACATATTTAGAATCAATTTTGAGGCACGGCAAAGATTACGTTGCTCAACATTACAGACCCTGTGCAAACTTCGTACCAGCACCTTGTAGTTCACCGGACGAGGGCGTTCGAGTATCTCCGTCTTCGGTGTCCAGCTACGATTCTTCGTCGACATCGCTTCCGTGTAATACCGGAGATTATAATAGTTACGCGTCTGTACAAACAGAAAATAATGCTCAAGCGCCTACCTGCTCGAACGTTGCTTTTCCAAATGTAAAGCCAATTGAAAATGGCGTTACTGCTATGAACAATGGCATGCACAGCCAAGCATCTATGTCTCCAAAAATCGGCTTCGAAGGGATAATGGCAGGATGCGGAGTTAATAATAATGTCACGGGCAACATTTCTCCGTGCGGACAAGCACCGGCATCCCCAAACGTTGGTTTCGATATTGCGAACACAGGATTTAATGGGATTACAGATAGCATCAATATAAATAACAATAACAACACAAAAAAAATGTCTCTCAATGATAAGAGTGGAAACAATACAGAATCTCAAGAAGCTTATTCATGGATGAAACCAAATAAAGGTAATTTAACTTATTTAATATAACAAATTAATTTTTATTACTTTTAAAAATTTTTAAACTTTTTTTATAAAATTATTTACGTAATTTATATAATTATTTAAAATAATACAAGTATAGATAGATATGTTAACTATAAATAACAATTAAATTTGAAATTTATTTGTATTTTTTTCTCATTACAGGAAACTGTACTGGCGCAGGGCAGAAGCGCACGCGACAGACGTACTCCCAACTCCAAACATTGGAGCTGGAAAAAGAGTTTCATTCTTCTACCTATTTACATAAGAAACGCCGCACCGAAATTGCTCATGATTTGAGACTTACAGAGCGGCAAGTCAAAATATGGTTTCAAAACAGACGAATGAAGCATAAGAAGGATATGAATAAAATGAAAGACAACATGTTCGCACCGCAAAAAGACGCTGTGAATGCCGAAACGATGCCGTTCGTAAAGACAGAAGTCGCCATGGCAAATACAAGGGTCCCGGAGGGGCCATTATTGATTCCTGAGCTTCGGCAGGATAACAAGATTCAAAATACGGTTTGCACACCAATGCAAGCCACTATGGAAAATGCAATGGTACCCAACCGCAATGATTGCGCAATGATGGTTGCTAATCAACCATTATTGATTCCTCAGCCTCAGCAGGATAACAAGATTCAAAAAACAATCGGCACACCAATACAAACCGCCATGGGAAATACAATGGTACACGACCGCAATGATTACGCAATGATGGTTGCTAATCAATCAAATGGTAATCAGCAACAATATGCCTACCCACCTACGCGGGACCTTCCGAACCAGCACATATCTGGTCAGCCTGCAAAACCAGATTACTCCTCATCTGCAAATGAAATGCTAAACATGATGTCATTTAGCTGCCCCTCATTGTTAAGATGCAAACCATTAGAAGTCGGCTACATGAGCGACTGGTAAAACGGGAATTTCCCAATAGTTGATATCTCTGCGACAATCAAGCAATAAAACGCGGACCATGATTTATGGCTGGGAAACGGCGCGCGCCAGGTATAGTCCCTCCTACCCTCAAACTTGAGAGTGTATTGGTAAATCATTCTAAGGCTCTGCAGCGCTTCGAGACTTTCACTTGGTTTTTTAGTCAAATAACTTTCGAGCCGAAAGTCGAGGGGTACATAGGTACCTTTTTTTTTTAAATCGCATGTTTAAATATTTTATTTTTGTAAATACTTCATTTTGTTTGTACCAAAGATATACAAATTTTTTATGATCGTGAAATAAGAGATTTCGATAAAATTTTTATGCACTCGATAGAAAGAGCGGTTTTTTATATTAAAAAATCAAAACATATCGAACTATAATGTTAAGTAAAAAGTTTATTATAATATTTTTGGATATTATATATGTGATATAAAGCGTATTTTTATAATATTTTTATATTAGTCTCTTTTTGTTGTAAAAATTAGACGTAGATTAATTTTGTAAATGTAGAAGTATGCACTCGGTAGTGAAAGATCGTTTTTTAAAATTAAGAAATAGCTTAAAAATCATATTTAAGACTTATCGAACTATAATTTTATACATATATATAATATAATAAAGCGTATTTTAAAATATTTTTATATTAGTCTCTTACATATAGAATATATTTTTGTAAAAATTAGGCTTAGCTTAATTTTCTGATTGTAAAATTTGTATGTACTCGTCATAAATAAATAGCTGTATTTTATGCTATAAATAAATCTCTTCTAAACTAAAAAGTTAGATTAAAAATTGATTAAACCCTGATTTTAGGTGTTACGTCTTAAGACGTATCTTTTCATTATTTTTGAACATTTTAACAATTAAATTTTAAAACATTTCATCAACGGCAAATTAGAAATGTAAAGTATGTATATTGAAAAATGAGTATGATTGAGAGAGTATAAAATAAATATAGAGTCCTCTCTCAAAACAGGACTTAACATAGGTAAAGCGTCTATTATTATCTTATACATATATACATTACAATTAAATGAGTCCAAAACTATTGAATCTGTTGCCACTACTATTAGCATATTCATTGGCGTTGATATAAAGGTTGATTTATAAATCAATGCGTGATAATTTTTTAAATAACCAATGGAATTTTTTTATTGCAACAAAGCTTAAATTATTGTACGCGATTAAATTTGTTTAACTATTTAAAAACTAAAATTTCTCGTAAAGTAGTTAAACAAAATTTTATCTTTGTAAAACATTTACATTAAATTGCAAAATAATCAATATCTATTGATTAATAATATAAAAGCTCGAATGTACATTTCATAAAAATCACCTTTTGTTATAATCGGAGGGAGACGCCACGGCAAGCGGTCAAAAGTTTGAAGGGATGCGATGGGGCGCAATATATAAGTTAAGAAAAGAGGGGAGGCTCAGTGGTTGCCGCAAGGCTTCCGCACAGCTGCACATTTTCTAACGTTGGAAAGAAGATGGCCGAGAGCAGTGAACGTGCGTCACTTCGCGATCTGCGTTTTGTAAGCATTTTTATTTAACAAATCTCCAATTGGTCTCCGAAGATTCATTTTAAAGCCAAAAAGTTGTTAATTTTAGCAAAGTAATAGCCACGAGTGGATTATAGTTTCTAGTAACTTGGAGAATTGAACTAAAAAAAGCTAAATTATGCAGCAAAAAATTAATAAATGACTGCAAGAGATATTTCGAATTATTATACAGAAGAAATATGAGTAATTGCGTAAATCTTAGTAAAAGCTGATATTGGCATAAACGGTAAAAGTTATATTTATAGAAAAATATTTCAATAACGAAGCGCATAGTGATTGAAAAATATTTCAGCAATTAAATCTTATTTATTCCCAACGATGCACACTTACAATTATTAATGTCAGCGACTGTTTAAACTTTAAGGAAATGATTCATTAGATGATTTATAACACGTTGCCAAGAAAGGGTAAGAAAGAGAAAGTCAGCTACAAACACAGGTACTTGTGCTTAGGTATTAAAGTCTTTGATCATTGCCGAAGCTGCTTGAAATTTTATACTGCTTTTTTGCAGACTATACTTAATGACGCAAAATATTTTGCAAAAGAAAAGTTCCTATTAGATAAATCGTTATTGATAAATATCAATGCAAATAATTGTATTTTGATAATTTTCAGAAACGGAAAAATTAATTATAACAATATAATTTTTTATATTCTATGATAATATTATGTAACAATGACGTATTATACGTACGACGAATTATATGTATGTAGATATATAATGTACATCTATTTTTCTGTGACTATTCAAGCATTATGCAACAAATCTTTTAATATTATAGATAAATCGTTAAAAAAATTAATTGTTTCAATATTGAAATAAAAATTTAAAAAAATAAATTCTACTTGCTTCTTTATTTTATTTTTCAGGAAAATAACATAATGTTCAGTTTTTAAGTTAGTTTTAAGTTTTGTCCGGCCCTGCGAACAGGTAAAACATTTACCTCGGCAGGAATACATTAATTGTATAATATTTGTATTAAGACTGAATAATAAATAATAATAATAACAATTAAAAAGATATTATTGGTATAGGTAAGTATAAAAATTTTCTATTTCAGATATGATCAGGTGAAGAGAACCTGAAATTAACCTGAAATTTGCGACATGTCTATTTTATTAAAGATGTGTAAAATCGATTACAAAATTTCACACACAGAAATCTAAAAGGCAAGAAATAGTTAACGTAAAGCGGGGGAAGATGCCATACTTAAGGAAAAAAGTGAAAGCAATATTTCAAAAATGAATGAAATAACATTTTTATATCTGAAATGTACAAAGAATACAATAAACTAATAAATACATAACAATTCTTTGAAAAAAATTCCATTAATTGATAATTAATAATAATTAAAGTTTATGACGTGAAAGTGGCATCTTCCCCACCAGTGCGGGAAAGATGCCACATACTTACAAACAAGATTTAACTTATATTAAACTTGAAAATATAATTACAATAAATTATTTTTTTCTCTAAATAAATACTTTTAATACATTTTAACAAAAAAATAATAAAATAAAATAAAATAAAAATGTAAATCCATTGATACTATTGCTAGCTATTGTAGCCGATGAACAAGCGCTGTTCAGAAGTTTTCTAAAACAAAACCTCGTCACACGTTTACCAGGATTATTAAAAATTCAGTTAGCCATAGTTGTTTTCCAGTGAGATTTAAGTGATTTAAAAAAATTTCGGTCTAATGGCTGTAGATAATGCATATGTCGGTAGCATCTTACTCCGCCCTTTTTTGTGGCATCTTCCCCCAATTGACTGTAAAATAAAAAAAAATGAATTTAACCTAAAAAAGATTATTTCCTACCTTTTAATGGTGGTGTTTTCCGGTGTTTCTGCGCGTGGTCGTCTTCTACGTACATGTCTGAACATTTGCTCTTCTTGTCAAAGTCGTCATTTCCTTTGCGTCATCCTCTCTTCTTTTTATTTCCTGTTTCTCTTCTGTTCTACACAGCGTAGATCTTTGAGAACATCAGCTGTGTAGGAATTTGTTGCCTGCCATGCTGTCTCTGATATGAGGATGGATTCTATCAGGTTCTCTGGTGTAATTTTCCGTCCAATTTCAGCGTCTCATGTTCTACGCGCCTCACTTTAGCGCGGACACTTGAAGAATACATGCTCGGCATTCTCCCCGACTCCTTCGTATGTTGGACACTCAGGTGAATCCTCGCGTTTGAATCTATGAAGGTACGCCCGAAAGCATCCATGCCCTGAAAAAATCTGGGTCAGATAGTAATTTACCACTCCATGTGGGTGATTGAACCACGTGCCAACCTGCGGGATCAAACGATATGATCACCTTCCGCTGTTACATGAGTCCCATAGCAGCTGCCACCGACATATACTTTCTCATTTCTTCTTAATTCTGCTGTGCTCAGCGTGGTCAATCCTTTTTGGTTATATAGTGTTCTTCTCTCTTCTGCTAGTACTTCTATAGATAGCACCCCTGCAATGACAGACGGCATCCTCAGATACCGTGCGGTAAGCAATGGCCACCCGCAGGGCACTTAGGCGGTAGACTGATGCCACCTTCCATCTATATTCCTGTGACTTAAGTGCATTCACCAAATGGCAATGCCGTACGTGAGCGCTGATGTAATCGTGGATGTTAGCAGCGCTCTTCTCTTTTGTTTCGGACCTCCAACGTTGCGCATTAACCGAGACAGGATGGTCCTAACATTTGACGCTTTAGTTTCGGCATATAGTGTGTGCTGCTTGAAGCTGAGCCTGGCGTCTATTATCACTCCCAGGTACCGGAGAGATGGTTGGGACGTGAACTCGTAGTTGCCGACTCGTAGTGTGATAGTTTCCACTTTTCTTCTACTGGTGATCAGTACTGCCTCCGTCTTATGTTCTGTCAGCCTTAGGTCAACCGAGTCCATCTACTGACGTAATCTTCCGAAAGTTATACCAAAGATGTAGTTGATTTCCTCCAGATGTTTCGCTACGACTACTAGGGCCACATCATCCGCGAATGCAACTAATTCGACTTCCTTCGGCAACTCCAACTTTAGTAGCCTATCGCACATGACATTCCACAGGAGAGGGCCTAGTTCTGAACCCTGAGGAACATCACCAGTGATTCCGTACTCTTACGGATCATCATCAGTGTCATACTTAAGGATCTTCAAAGTAGCTTCCCACTATCTTCCGTGGGTACCCCGGTACATTCATCTTTGTAAGAGCTTTCATAATGTGACTCCATTCAGCTGAATAAAGACATTCTTTATGTCTAGTGTTCTCACAAGACAATACTTCTTTGTGCCTCTTCCCGTACTTTTGCCGGATACCGCTTCTCTTGCAGTGGAAACCACACGGTTAATGGCATCCAGAGTCGAGCAGCCTTTGCGGAAGCCGTATTGGTTGTCGGACAATTGTGGTTCGACTATGGCTTCGATCCTTCCATAGATAATTTGTTCCAATATCTCACCAATCGTGTCGTGCATACAGAGCGGTCGATAAGACGAGGATTCGTCTGGGGCCTTTTTCCCTTTGGGCAAGAGTACTAGTCTCTGCTGTTTCCAATTATTTGTATATTTCTATATAACACTAACAAAATCTTTACCCTCCAATTACTGAAGTCACAAGCTCAAAGTAACAATAGATTTTAGTCGAAACGAAAGCTTAAAAATAAAACGAATATTACAAACTAAAGCATAAATGAATTGCTTAAAATAGTGTCTTGCCGTCT